>JAWZYT010005709.1:0-20000 GCA_034508575.1 Petrolisthes manimaculis
AACAATAACAATAATAAAGCCAGTGCCAAACACCTCTCAATTCATCCCAAACAACACTGGATTCTGTCATCACCTCAAAATTATCCTCTTAAATCAAATGGGTAATAACAAAGATCAGAGGACAACGAGGAAGAGAAGCGGTTTTTTTTGTTCTCCCATCACTCTTTCAGCCTCTGTGTATGGAACTGTGGCTTCACATGACATATAACCTCATTTACTACTTAAGCTATTCCCATCTTATCTTACGTAGACTGATGTAATCCCATGCGTTAAGACATTTGATGGAGAGGCTGACAGTATAATGCCTTCCTTCCCAGTTACTCAAGCGTTATTCATCATTTCAACTTCACTGTACTATACAATAATATCATACTTTAATTTTTCCTCTGTTTTGCTTCAATAGTTTTTGCATAGTATCATCCCTCTATGAGTCTAATCACATCAACATTACTGCTAGTGAAGCACTTGGGAAAATGCGAAAGGGTTTTACTCAAACCAGAGAAATTGCTGCAAGTTGTTCATTATGTTAAAACACAACCAAAGATTAACTCCAGACAGTTTTATTCGTTATAGACAATAGAGGTCTCTCACACCCTCTCTTCCTGTGTCTACGCGAGCACATATAATTCTCTCTCTTTCTCATTCTCTCTCTCTCTCTCTCTCTCTCTCTCTCTCTCTCTCTCTCTCTCTCTCTCTCTCTCTCTCTCTCTCTCCCCCCTACTTTTTCCTTCTTGCTCCCATTCCCCCACTTTTATTCTTCTTCTGCTGACCTGCCTCCGTAAATTTTTCAAGGGTTCTGGCGCGGTCATCCATCACACTCTGCTGCCGAAGAGAATCTGAACCTCCATCCTCTCCTTCCCTCCCCTTCGATCCCCTCCTCGTCCTCCTCCTCCACCTCCTCCCCCCTCGTCCTCCTCCTCCCCCCTCCTCCTCCTCCTCCTCCTCCTCCTCCTCATCCTCTATTATTCTTCTTTACAAATACATAATAAATCTCTTGTGTTCCTCGTACTCAGCTGTCTTAGGATTTATATATGCTTCATCGGTGTTATATACATATTTGTATTTTTATCTTTTTTTCCCACCTTTGTCATGGATCGTGTACCAATATTTTATTCACTTGTTTTGGATTTAGTTATATATATATATATATATATATATATATATATATATATATATATATATATATATATATATATATATATATATATATATATATATATATATATATATATATGTATATATATATATATATATATATATATATATATATATATATATATATATATATATATATATATATATATATATATATATATATATATATATATATATATATATATATATATATATATATTTTTTTTTTTTTTTTTTCTTTTTTTAAGTTTAAGTCGTATCTGTTGTGAGTGCTTCCTTGGAGAAATCCCAGAACTATAATATCTCAGAAAGTGGACTGCAGAGAAGACTTATTAAATTTCAATTAATGTTCTGGACAGCAAACCACAAGCAGCTCCAGTCTACTCTACTCTACTCTACATGCTAGTCGTAGAAATAATATCCAGACATATCTGCAACACAGACGGACATAAACGTGAAACACACACATAAACACGCACTGAAGCAAGCGAGCAAGCCCTTACTATCGCGTGCAACCACATACACACACACACACACACACACACGCACATAAACACACACAAATACATACACACATATACAATCACACGCATACACACACACAAACATATATACAAACACACACATAAACACACCCACCCACAGACCCACACACACACACACAGACAATCATGAAACAAACGAGCCACGAACTTAACTCTGGCGCACATTAAACTTGAAGCCAGTCCAGTCCACACACACACACACACACACACACACACACACACACACACACACACACACAACTAACAAACTCGGCTCCTCTTTCTTCACTCAAGTTATCCCACTAACTTAACAATCTTACAACATCTGAAATCTGTCGGGCTTTCCTTTAAATCCAGATCTTATATTTGGAGTCTACCTTTTTTTTTTTAATTTTATCCTTTTGTTAAACCAGGAACGATATAATTTCCTTTTCAAATGGTGGTTTGATTCTCTACCTGATAGCTTTTTCCCCTTCAGTTAGTCAGTCAGTCCGTCAACCAGCTGTTAGCCACGTGAAGAGAAGTAAAAAATAATCTTTCTATGTTACGTATGATATGTTTCTTGATCTATTTTTCTCTTTCTCTCCCCTCGATTCTCTTTTTCTAAGTTCAACATCGGGGCTCTATTCTGTCTACCACCCTCAAAATGCCAGCTGGTCTATCTATCTATCTATCTATCTATCTATCTATCTATCTATCTATCTATATACATATAATATAATTTGGATAACTGAGGCTTTGTATTTCCTTTATTTATTTCGTCTTCCTGTCCTTGTGTATTATCGACCTTGGGCAACCTTGTTTTTTGCTGTCGCCGTGTGAGGGGCCGTGGGTGTGTTTTACTCTCGGGAAATCTGTCCGAAGGTTACCCCTGAATAAGTAAGGCGTCCCCGAAGGTATGATATCTGAGGTTGCAGCCCGCTCTCTGACACCTTGACTCTTCTCACACACATTTACACATCCATTTTCACGTCAGTCAAATCCGCGGGAGAACTGTTGGTGATCTACGGCTTCGGGAGTAGGGAGGAAGGGAGGGAGGGTTGGAGTAGAGTAGTAGTAGTAGTAGAAGGGAAAGGGAGAGAAGAGAGGGCGTTATGAGAGAATACAAGTGAGAACGAAAAGTGGAGAATTGGGATAATATTATAGTTCCGTAAATGGAGGATGTGCCGAAGGAAATAGGGGATAATAGAAGAGGATAAAAGGAAGGCAGGATAGGTAATAAAAACAAAAATGAAAAATAATAAAATGATGTGATAACTTGGAGAAAGAGAGACAAATGTTTATTTCCAGTTCACTCGAAAAATACTGAAAGAATTATTTTGTATGCGTTCTGTGGAGCATGAGATGGATAAACATTAAGATAAAAAGAGACAAATAAAAATGGTGATTGGGAGAGAGCAAAAAGGACATGATAGAAAGAGAAAAGACAAAAATAAGGAACAAAGGAAAGCAAAATATAAAGAATAAAAAATGAAGAAAAAGAAGGAGCTTCAACCACGAATGCAGATAAATGAATGTTGACAGCAGTACAGTGACACAAATAAACACTCTCCCTTCATATCTTGTAAAAACCTCATAATATTGTATAGTAAGTGAAATGCGGGTTGGGATGTCCGTAGACTTTTGCGGGTCTAGTCGGTTTCATCAGTATTGCCTTTCTTGCCTTGCATTGCCTGTTGGTATTATTTCTCTTTCTTTTTGAGAGGTGGAGGTTAGTGTATCAGCCAAAGAGGAGGGAGTAAGGAGGGAAGTGTGTAGTGGTTAAGGAAGGGCAAAGTCCATTAAATATATCTATCAATTCACAGCGACAATGAGGAAGAATGATGAGGCACTATAGAAAATAAAAATGTGATTGTGCTCTGAAAAAAAAAGGCTTTGAATTCACAAGGGAAATTGAGACAGACAAGAGAAAGATGATAAGAGATGGTAGGTTGTACGGGTGGAAGGAACGGGGTGTTTGTGTGATGGGATGGAGGAGGGAGAGAATATTACATAAAACCCTTTTATTCGCAGCTATGAAAAGAGAGGCAGAAGACAAAAGCAAGATGACAACGAGAAAGGTAAAATATTTAATACGATGAATGGTGATGTGGATGAGAAACAGTGTAGAGTGAAGGTGAAAAAAACAGGAGAAACGAAGGAGGAGAAAGTGAAACAAGAGCGTGGAATAGATGATGATGGTGAAAATTATGATGGTGATGATGATTACTGCGATGATGGTAATAATAATGATAATGGTAAGAAACGTGAGAATGATGATGATGAAGGTGGGAATGGAAGGAAAGGAGGATATTAACTTTGTAGTTGAACGAGCATGAAAAGGAGAGAGGAAAAGAGAAAGAAGACGACGGTGAAAAATAGTGTTAGAGAGAGGAAGGTGGAGGGAGAGAAGTCGAGGGGAAAAGTAAGAAAAGATGAGGAAGAGGAAGACGGAGGGAATGAGGTCAGACGAAACGGATATTGTATGGAGGAAAGGAGGCAGTTCTGGTGAGAGGTGTCAGGGAGAGGGTCCGTGAAAAGGGTGAAGAGGAGGAGGAGGAGGAGGATGGAATGAAGATGGAGAAGAGGTAGTCATGGAGAAGGATGTACACGAGAAAGAGAAGGAGGAGGAGAATGAAGGGGAAAAGAGAAGGATGGAAAGAAAGAAAGGATGATGATGATGATGATGAGGATGATGAGGAGGAGGAGGAGGAGCAGGAGAAAAGGATGGAAGGAAAGGAGGAGGAGGAAGACGGAGAGGAAAAGATGGAGGGGATTTATTAGTATTCGTGGAAGGAGGAGAAGGAAGGGATGGAGGAAAGAGAGAAGGAGAAGGAAGAGTAAAGGGATTTCAAATGATTACAATGATTACAAATAATTACAAATGATTGCTGAATCTATTTATTTGCTAGTACTGCAATTGGAGGTTGTGGAGACTAAATGATAGAAAAACCAGAGGAAGAAAATGAAAAAAAAAGTATAGTAATAGTAGCAAGAGGAAGAGAAAAGAAACGAAAGTAAGAGAAAGAGGATTTGTAAGTAGTAGGAGAAATAAGAAAAGGAATATTATAGAGAGAGAGAAAAGAGAAAGGAAGGGAAGAGGGTGTGGGTTGTGGTGGGGTGTGGGGGTGTGTGAGGGGACGAAGGTGTAGAGATTGAGTTGAGGTGATGTGGAAAGCGACTGTGAAGGAAGGAAATGATGAAGACAGCGAGGTGAAAGCAGAGAGATGCGAGGGGAGAAGGCCGAGTTAAAAGGAAAGTGTGTGTGTGTGTGTGTGTGTGTGTGTGTGTGTGTGTGTGTGTGTGTGTGTGTGTGCGTGTGTGTGTGTGTGACCAGAGTGAGAAGCGAAGAGGAGAGGAAACAAAGGGAGGAGAGTGAAGGAAAAGAAGTGGTAAGGGTAGGTGTGTGGGAATGTGTGTGTGTTAGTCAGACAGACAGACAGACAGACAGAGAAGAGAGTGAAGGAAAAGAAGTGGTAAGGGTAGGTGTGTGGGAATGTGTGTGCGTTAGTCAGACAGACAGACAGACAGACAGAGAGAGAGAGAGAGAGAGAGAGAGAGAGAGAGAGAGAGAGAGGAGAGAGAGAGAGAGAGAGAGAGAGAGAGAGAGAGAGAGAGAGAGAGAGAGAGAGAGAGAGAGAGAGAGAGAGAGAGAGAGAGAGAGAGAGAGAAGGGGTTGTTTAGATAGAGTACCAACTATATTACCACCATTACCCCCGGCTGGCCTATATACTGTACTGCCGCCATGGAGGCTACCAACACATTAGTGGCTTCCTTGCACACACTCATGCACACTCACACACGCACATGCACACTCACACACACGCACAGGCACAAATCTACACAGTGGTGGCTTCCTTGAACACAGCACGCACACTCACACACACGCATAACAAACGTCTTATAAACATATACATGCATACACACACATACACACACACACACATACATAAACACACACACGCATACATACACACACACATACACACACGTACTTTCACGGACATATGCACAAACATACACACTCATTGTGCACACCACATACACGCACATGTACAACACATTAGTGGCTTCCATACACACCACGCACACAACACACGCACACATGCACGAACATACACACTAATACATGTAAAAAAAAAACATCAAAAAATAACAAAATTAATGATGATTTCTAAGACGTTTATATGTTCTTCAAAAATCTCCATTACCCACACACGGTAAACATGTAATACCTCTTTCCTAACTACCATAACTCATACAGACTTACATTAGGAACACATTTACATACCTATACATATATATATATATATATATATTTTTCCTCTCGTCCCATTTGACATGAATACCTTAATGTACATTTTCCGAGCCATTTACATTTTTGTCTGGGCCAACACATCACCATATTCACGCTGTGTATAATCACCTCTATGAATATTATCGTAATGGGGCCGGGAAGGGATATATTCTCTATGGTGAGTGAGATGGGTTGATTAGAGGTGACTTACTGAAGGGGGTGTTGGTATTTTGTTGGTATTCTGTCTTCATTAATTATATACTCATCCATCATTCTGTTGGTATTTTGTTGTTATTCTGTCTTCATTAATCATATATTCATCCATCATTCTGTTGGTATTTTGTTGTTATTCTGTCTTCATTAATCATATACTCATCCATCATTCTGTTGGTATTTTGTTGTCATTCTGTCTTTTAAAACAACCTTAGAGCCAATAAATACACACAACACACTCAGAGCGATGGTAATTTTTCCTGTGAATAAACTCTGAACTTCATGAAATATTTTACTTCTGATTCATCCACAACACAACAATTGCATTTAAATATATACAAAATATATTAATGATAGAATAAATACTGTACACCTGACTATAAGTATCTTCACGACCTCTTCCCGACTTAAATTTCAGAGGTTTATTATTATACTTTCAGGGGGAGAACGTTTTGTGAGAGTCTGTTTACGACGGGCTAAAAACTTGAGAAGGGAGGAGTCAGACGCCACAGTGCAAGCCGGAATTATGGCGACGCTTGTTGACCTGCTGGCCTCTGTATAGTCTGCTGTGTGTGTGTGTGTGTGTGTGTGTGCGTGTGTGTGTGTGTGTGTGTGTGTGTGTGTGTGTGCGCGTGTGTGTGCGTGTGTGGGTATGTGTGTTTGTGTGTGAGCATTCTTATGTTTACTTGTTTGCATCAGTTCTTTAATATGCTACCTGCAAATACAGAAACATTAATTAGGGCTGTAGTATACATATAGTACACTCTCTAAAAAAGAGTATCGGCCTGACTGACTAGCTGGTATAGAAAAACGAACCCAAACCACATAACAGGTGCGATACTTCCGTAGTGTTGGTATTCATGGCAGTGAGTTGCTTTTTATTAGTTTACTACGGGATATCCAAGCTCCAATGGGCTGCACTGTTTTGCATTATGAATTAAGGTAGTCATTCAGTAGGATATGTGACCACATCCTGTATGCATAGCCATGTTACGGTCCTATTTTAAAAGCTTAACATATGTAAATACTGAATTGGCGCCCTGAACTACAGGCTTACCAACACATTCCAAGTTTCCTCAAAATGTATCAGAATTTTACGTTTCTTGCTGTCATCTTTCGTTTGAGTTCATGCCGATACTTTTTTTTAGAGACTGTACAACAGAGTGCCATGATTCCTCTAAAGTAAAATAAAGCAAGCCAGAAAACAGGACCAGATTAAGAAAAGAAAACAATATTGGTTGACCTGATGCATGGAATAGAGATAGATTTGTTCTTAGGACTGAATTGCTCCAGATTTACCAACACAGTACAGGACTACCACTGTACTCTACAAATCCCCTTCAGAAACTCAACGCGGGGTGTTGGAATAAATACACGAACGCAGATTTTTTCCATAGCTGCCGAGGCCTTAAAAAAAAAAAAAAAAAAAAAAAAAAGCTTCAGAGAACAGATCTCAAGTAATCCTCTTAGGTCGAAGTTTTTTTGTTTTTGTTTTTTTCGTGTGTGTGTGTGTGTGTGTGTGTGTGTGCTATTATCATGTCTATCAATAAGCTTCAGTGTTATTGTACTTTTTTGTAAGTGCATTAACGTTATAGATATATTTTTTTTCATTTTGTTATTACGTTATTGTATTACATATTTCGCCACCGTGTTATTATGTTATTGTGTTATTGTATTATCGTGTTATGTCCCTTGCCGTCCAGGTGGTCAGTGAACCCAGGCGAAAATTCAACAAAAAGAAAAAAAAGAGAAAAACGTAAATGTTAAATTGGGCCTCACGTGTCAGGTTAAAATTGCTCACATATGGAATGCAAAATACATCCATCCCTTTATTTACTTTTATTGTACATCCGATACTTGGAAACACTAGGCCATATTAACTCATCCATCCAGCCATCTATCTATCTATCTATCTATTTATCTATCTATCCTTGCTTTACGGTATCTATTATTCATTTTTCTCTTTGTATATTCGTGTGTTTGTTATTCGTGGTCGATAAGAGACGGACTCAGAAACGCATAAAAGATTAAATTAGTGAACACATCCAATCTAAAGTTAGATAAAAAAAAAAATAGCAGTACAGTTATCTGGTCACAGCAGTAATCTCAGAACAGAGTTTATATTTCATAATTCTTTTCATTTTTTAAAAGGTGTGTTAAGCAACATTCATCACTGTGATCCGCTCTAAAACAAATATATATGATTTTTAAAACCTGCTTGACACAAATACAAAAGGTGAAAATAATGTGGAATTAATATTTAGTTTTGTCAGTATTGATGTGATAATATTAAGGTACTTTTCTAATTGTTCACTGGAAATGTTCACTTAATAATTTACATACCTATTTCTAAGTCCATTTGGTATCGATGATTTGATGCTTTCTATACTCTTGATACAAGTTGCATGTATAAACAAAAATATATATTAATATTATATTTATTATTTTATGCATATAATGGTAGATAAAGGTCATTCCACGTTAGATCACTAAATCATAACAGCAAAGGTGTGTTATTTTTAATACTACCTCTACCAAATAATAAACATTAATAATAATAATATAATAATAATAATATAGATAAAATAAATCATACACATTAAACCTGAACTCCCCAAAACTCCGGCCTTAATCTTGTTTTCGATAAAGTTTGTCTGTGCCCTTCACTTCACTTTAACCTTTGAAGTGCTTGTGCTGGAAAATATCACACACACGCAGCGATTAATTTGATTCATTTTTGATGAAAGCGTGCAAAAAAAAAAAAAAAAAAAAAATCATCAAATAGTTCACCTGTATCATATTATGAAGTGTACGTTTTTCTTATCACTGCCAAACACTTCTATGCAATTTATAACTCCGTAAAAAAAAAAAAAAAAAAAAAAAAAAAAAAAAAAAAAAAAAAAAAAAAAAAAGTAGCTACAGTTTAGGTACCCGAGAATGATGTTTTTATTTTGTTTTCACTCTCACGTTAAAATCATTCTTCCTCTGTTTGTTCCCCGTGATACTTAAGTATCACAATGGGTTTAAGGCCCGTAGTTTAACAAAATTTGAGGGCCCTTATTGGAGCTCTATGAATTCTCCAAACTACTCCAGACAACAGATTCTCTATTAGAAATACTGAAGGGTTCTGTGGTCTGGATTATTTGGAGGGTTCATAGAGCTCCAGTAAGGGCCCTCAAATTTTTTTTAAACTACAGGCCAAAATAATTGAAGCCCAAAACACCACATCTGCATCAATTGTGACTCCAAATGGCCGAGACGTGTTCAGTGACCTGCAGTATTATTATTAGGGTTGTAATTATTTTTTGTATGATTATTTTCAGAATTTAATATATATTGAGGATCAAACAACTACTGATGCATAAATCAAAAAATAAATTTGTAATGCCTGTATAATTATGATATTCTATTTATATATGTTTTTGTATGTATATGTTTTTGTATGTATATGTGTGTGCTTGTATTTGTATGTTCGCGGTTATTTACTCAAAATTTATTACATACTTTTACGAATTACGTAATAGTGAATAAACATAATGATACTTAATAATGAGTTGTCTCTCTTATGAAACTAAAAGTACATGTAACAAAATTAATTATGGTGACGAGTGTGATATAATTAATCGATTAACTCATAAACAACGATTGGGATGATTGGTATTATTCCCTAAAAATGTTGTGAGAGGTTTTTTCTTATCTTAAGGGAATCACCACTGCCTACCAAAACATTATTATACTTTTCCTAACCTCTTTGATTCTATGATTGGAATAGAAAATCACCAGATGATTCCACGTGTGAGGCAAGAATCTCCCCAATGTCCACGTGAAGTTAAATGTTTTCGATGGGAATGTGCCAGAGAGGATGATGTATCTAAAACAGTGACAATGACATATATCAATGTAATGAAATAAAATGACATAGATAACAATGATGATGATGATATTGATGATGATTGTGGTGGTGGTGGTGGTGGTAGTAATGATGATGAAATTGGTGGTGGTGGTAGTGGTGGTGGTAGTGATGGTGATGAAATTGGTGGTGGTGGTGGTGGTGGTGGTAGTAATGATGATGAAATTGGTGGTGGTGGTAGTGGTGGTGGTGGTGGTGGTGGTGGTGGTGGTGGTGGTGGTGGTGGTGGTGGTAGTGGTAGTGGTGGTGGTAGTGGTGGTAGTAGTAATGATGATAATTAGGAAGGAAGCCTCACAGTGGTATCAGAGCTCCATCCCTTTCAAGAGAAGCCTCATCAAGTTACCAGCACCAATTGTGGAAGTTAGAGTACAGTAGCGTGAACAGATTCTCTCACCCACCCATCCATCCTCAAGACGTAAAAGGATGTAGCCAGATGTATTTAAAGTGTACAGTCGTCACCAAATATCCAGTCAGTCAGTCAGTCAGTCAGTCAGTCAGTCAGTCAGTCAGTCAGTCAGTCAGTCAGTCAGTCAGTCAGTCAGTCAGTCAGTCAGTCAGTCAGTCAGTCGTATTTTCTGTCTGAAACTCAAAAAATGCACTTGGCTGTGGATGGAAGAAAATTACCCCAAGAATCCATTAATGTAAGGGTTCGTAATCCAACAATACTAATGCTAACGAATTTGTTTTCTTTACGTAACTATGTCTTTTAAGCAAAGTCACCCTGCCTTCTATCTATGTAACCTCACAATGCCATATAAACAATGTCAACATAAGCAACGTCACTATGTCTTCTAAGTAATGTAACTATGTCTTCAATGTAACGTAACTATGTCTTCAATGTAACGTAACTATGTCTTCTTTCTATGGATAAAATGCACCTCAGTATTCACCATCAGACAGGAGGAACGAATGTCTTTCTACCTACGAAAAAATACGTGCTCAAAATATATCTGGGGTGGAAGGAAAGATACGATAAAATAGTACACGTATATCATGATTGTACTACTAATATACTCCTTGCATCTGGAGGCGAGACACGAGCTTTTGGAACCACTGTACCTCCCTCTGGTGTGTCAAACTCTGTGTGTCTCCTTAATTGACATGCAGGTCCTACAGTAGTAATAGTTGGATGGGTGTTGGATCTTGACACCTCCTTCACGAGTGGGTGCAAACTTTCCCTTTCTGTCGTCTCGTCGCTGTGTCTGAGTCTATTAACCTCCCAGTTGCACCTTCCTCCTCTCCTCCCTCTCTCTCACCTTCTCTCTCTATCTCTCTTAGGCTGTCTGTCTGGTTGTCTGTGTATCTTTATACCTGTGTGTGTGTGTGTGTGTGTGTGTGTGATGCAGTACATTCGATGGGAATGATTCGTATGCATTAATATGTTTAAATAACGCACTTTGGATGCAATTGTGTATAAACATTATGCATATATGTGAGAATAAAGCTATGATTATATCAGTTTAATTATGTATGTGTTTATACAGACGTGGAAGACAACTTTTAGGTTCAGGGACAATAATACGCTCCTCATAATATGGGTGACATTCGGAGATTTAGCAGTCCCTATTCCCCTAACTATACCTAATACACATCATGGATAATTTAAACCCAGTGATTTAATAAGGTGATGACACACGAGTACTACTTCCTCTGGGGTTAGGCTAGGCTATGTGGGCTGGAGGCTTACCCGGGTCTCACTGCATGCCGTAAATTTCAAGAGTTCTTTTCTAAGGTTAAATCTATATTGTGACAGTTATGGCATACTTAGTTTACTCTATTCACAGATAACAGGAACCTATTGAGCAGGTTTGTGAGTGTGCTTGTGCTCCTGCCTGTGTGTGTGTGTGTGTGTGTGTGTGCACCTACCAACTTAGGAGTATGAGTGTTATTGTTGCATGTGTGTATATGTGTGTGTGTGTGTATGAGTGTTATTGTTGCATGAAGGGTATTCCTGGTCTACGTGTGTGTGTTGTTTGTGTTTGTGTGTGTGTGTGTGTGTGTGTGTGTGTGTGTGTGTGTGTGTGTGTGTGTGTGTGTGTGTGTGTGTGTGTGTGTGTGTGTGTGTGTGTGTGTGTGTTGGAGTGTGCGTGTCGTGTCGTGTCGTGTCGTGTCGTGTTGTGTGTGTGTGTGAACTGCCTCTGGTCGTTTTCATGTGTACAGTATGTAAGCGTGTGCAACTTACAGACACACTTACATCAAGAGGAATAACAAAGCTTAAATGCGTAAAAAATGAGGGATAAAAGGAGAATACAACATAAAGAATAATAATAGTGGAGAAGCAGAATAAAAGACAAAGGAAGGGAGATTATCCGTATAATGAATGTGGAGGTGAACAAGAGGGAGATGAAACAAACCACAGTCGGAGAACAATATAGAATAAACTGTACCTTATCAATACACTTACAGTTATCGGGATTGAAAATGATCACAAAACAGATCGCTCACGAGTATACAAAATCATAGCTTTTTTTTTCTATTTTTTTTTTTTTTTGGAGGAATAAGCCACCTTCAAAAACGCCTCCTGAATATGGGTTTCTATTACACATTATTTTAATTATATTCGTGTCAAATAACGACCCTATAATAATTATGCCATGACCAAAATGTAAATATATTATGACAACCTTTGGCCACTTTCCTTTACATACATTGGACGCATACACACACGCACACACACACATACACACACATACACACACACACACACACACACACACACACACACACACACACACACACACACAGACACACACACACGCCTACACAATGATAGAATAAAGTGGACAAGGTAAAGCCCCTCCACCCCAACACAAGGGAAGTAGCGAGGATTACCACAGCAATCCTAGCCGAGCCTCCAAGTCCTGTCCAGCCAAATGCCTACCCGAGTAAAGACCACTCGCTGCTACTGTGTTCATTGAAGGAGGGGGTCGCGATGGGGTCGACTTGGATACTTTATAGCGACTAAACTACTCGCTGCTACTGTGTCCATTGAGGGGGTCGCGATGGGGTCGACTTGGATACTATGTAGCGACTAAACTACTCGCTGTCGCTGCTACTGTGTCCATTGAGGGGGTCGCGATGGGGTCGACTTGGATACTACATAGCGACTAAACTACTCGCTGCTACTGTGTCCATTGAGGGGGTCGCGATGGGGTCGACTTGGATACTATATAGCGACTAAACCAAATTGTGTCAGGAAACAGATTTATTGGGATGTGGTCAAGGTGTGGGGTGTTGTTTGTTGTTTTGATGGAATATTTTGAAAGGGTTGGCAGTCTCCAATTTGTCTTCAAAGTCATGCATGCACGCACGCACCTTTAGGGTTTATAAGCTATTGTTTGTTTTTTTATACAGAAAGGTTAATGGAGTAATAATTAGTGTGTGAATTACTTTCACTGATATACTGATAGATGTGTGATAAAAAGTGTGTGTATGTGTGTGTGTGTAAGTGGTATACATTTGGTATGCATGTGTGTGGAGTATGCATGTGTGTGTATGTATTTATGTATGTATGTATGTACTTATGTGTGTGTGTGTGTAACCGAGTGATGCGTAGTATGTATCTGTGTGATAGATGTATGTCTGAATGTTGTGTGTGTGTGTGTGTATAAGTGGTGCATAGTGTGTATGTGCATATATATATAACTGAGTCCATGGTGCGCAGTGTGTAATGTATTCTGTGTGTGTGTGTGTGTGTGTGTGTGTGTGTGTGTGTGTGTGTGTGTGTGTGTGTGTGTGTGTGTGTGTGTGTGCGTGTGTGTGTGTGTGTGTGTGTGTGTGTGTGTGTGTGTGTGTGTGTGCGTGCGTGCGTGTACGTGTGCGTGTGCGTGTGTGTGTGTGTGTGTGTGCAACGAGAGGGCGGATCAGTCAAGGAAGCCCACGTAATCTCCCACCCAGCATGGATAATTGAAGGCCTGATCTGTCATTACCACTGTAGCCTCCAGATAATGACGTGTAATGCTTTAATAATTACCAGGAGAATCTAATCTGCATAGCCAGTCGTTAGGTTAATGAGAGAGAGATATATATATTTGGCTTCCGCTCATCTTGCCATATAAATCTCGGTGTAATATTATAGAGAATGAGATGAGCTTAATTGAATGAATGGCCGAAAATTTGGAACACGAATGTGGATATTGTAATTGGCAATGATGTGTGGATATTGAAATTGGATATTGTAATTGGCAATGATGTGTGGATATTGAAATTGGATATAGTAATTGGCAATGAAGGGTTGGATTACTTGCATCTTGTTAGCATATGGCTGTGATATATATATACAGTATATAATAATCTTAATCTATATTAGGGCCTATTATCATGACTTAGGACTAATGTGGAAGATTATCGGTACATATAATAGAAATAAATAATAATACTGGTAATCAACTTCAATGGGATAGACACTAATTACTGCTTTATACCAGTTAGTTATATTAATTTGTTCAGTCTTCATGTACAGTCACGAGCACTATTAAGTATACAGCTTTGGTTGAAGCTTCGAACAGTCCACCAATTCACCAAGGAGGTAATTTCAATGGAGATCTTATTGAGCATTTATTTACTGTCTCTATAGGTATTCGAAGTACACCTGTTTACTTATTAGTGCTCGTGACTGTACAATGTGTTCTTACAACATCAACAACAACAACATCAACAACAACAACAGCAATAGCAACAACAACATCAACAACAACAACAACAATATCAACAACAACATCAACAACAACAACAATCAAACAGAATACACAAACAATCAGAATACAATTAATCGTGCAATGGTTTTTACAGCCGACGTGTTCAATTGCTTCCGCAAGTCTAATAGTGTTTGGTTCAGTTGGTGCTTTCAAGGCCTCCATCCATGATTATATTTCAGGCTTCGGTAATTCCGTTCTCTGGTGCATCGAGTTTAAAGTTATATATATTGGGGAAAAAAATATATATAGTGTTTGGTGTGTGTGTGTTTGTTTGTAGGCTTTTTTTTTTATATGTGTGGTGGCTTCCAAGTGCATGATCATTGTGTATTTATCAGAGCTATATAAAAAAAATATATAGTATAATTATGAAAGGTGCTTTAATTAATTGGTATATACTGGCTTTCTTGATTGATAATTGTGTACAGTTACCGGCAAAGTTGTTGTTTTTTTTATGTATTTTTACTGCTGTTCAATAGTCTGTAACCATAACATATTCGTACATATTAACAGATGAACAAATGTATACGTTTAGCTGATTTATGTACAATGAGCTAAATGTATAGTTATTTGTTCAACGTATCGTCAGTGTTATCAGTTTACAGAGTGATTATTAGAGCTGATAAAGGTTCATTGGAGTGCCTTGATTCCTCCAAAGTATGCCAGGAAACAGGACCAGATGAACAAAAATAATGGTGGTCTGTTTGTTGCTTAAAATAGTTTGGGGGAATCAGTGTTGCTCCAGATATACCAACACTGTACAGTACAGTCGGCGGCATAAGTCCTGTCGTCTTATCTGCTTCACTGAGACAAGAAGTGTTCATGGACTTACAGCCTCGCCTCTTCACGTCTACCAAGAATAATTACCGTAATAAAAAGTAATAACTAACTAGACTGACAATTTTTTTTCCTTACAGCCTCGCCTCTTCCTGCACGTGTACCAAGAGTAATTAACACCAGACAGTATTACCCAGCGCAAGACTTCATCACTTCACTGGCAGACACAGCTATAGGGTTAAACGTTGACGAGGGCAAAATCGAAGGGAAATGTAGACCCTCCCCGTCCTTACCTGAAGAGCCAATCTCATTCACTAATAAAATTGCTGCACTCGTGGCAATTAAGACCATATGGCACTTTGCTTGAAGGATCACTTTTCCGGTTTACCTGTGTGTGTGTGTGTGTGTGTGTGTGTGTGTGTGTGTGTGTGTGTGTGTGTATTCTGACCTGACGTCTGGAAAAATTAGAATGGCCGATATTGTCCAACCTAGAGTCGTAATAATATGTTTTTTTTTTGTTTTTTGTTATTTGTCGGCCCTGTGCAAACACTTCACGGCTCCCAACTCCACTGCACTTCATTACTTCAGCATACACAGTTGGTTGCCTGCAGTAACTTCCGCGTTTACCCTCACTTGGAACGATGAAATAAAAAAAAAATGAGAGGGCGAGCATTGACTCATGAAACGCACACACACACACACACACACACAGACACACACACACACACACACACACACACACACACACACACACAGAGACACAGACACACACATTCACTCACTCACTCACTCAGTCCGTGTGTTGATTTCTCTCTGAACTCTTTCCAAACGATCAGGTCAGAATGTTTCCTTCCTGATCGAGTGTAAACATTGCACCAAGGAGAAGGTTACTGTACTGTGTTGTGCTGTGCTATGCTGTGCTGTGCTGTGCTGTGCTGTGCTGTGCTGTGTTGTACTGTGTTGTGTTGTACTGTGTTGTGCTGTACTGTGTTGTGCTGTACTGTACTGTGTTGTGCTGTACTGTACTGTGTTGTGCTGTACTGTACTGTACTGTACTGTACTGTACTGTACTGTACTGTACTGTACTGTACTGTACTGTACTGTACTGTACTGTACTGTACTGTACTGTACTGTACTGTACTGTACTGTACTGTACTGTACTGTACTGTACTGTACTGTACTGTACTGTACTGTACTGTACTGTACTGTACTGTACTGTACTGTACTGTACTGTACTGTACTGTACTGTACTGTACTGTACTGTACTGTACTGTACTGTACTGTACTGTACTGTACTGTACTGTACTGTACTGTACTGTACTGTACTGTACTGTACTGTACTGTACTGTACTGTACTGTACTGTACTGTACTGTACTGTACTGTACTGTACTGTACTGTACTGTACTGTACTGTACTGTACTGTACTGTACTGTACTGTACTGTACTGTACTGTACTGTACTGTGCTGTGCTGTGCTGTGCTGTGCTGTGCTGTGCTGTGCTGTGCTGTGCTGTGCTGTGCTGTGCTGTGCTGTGCTGTGCTGTGCTGTGCTGTGCTGTGCTGTGCTGTGCTGTGCTGTGCTGTGCTGTGTTGTGTTGTGTTGTGTTGTGTTGTGTTGTGTTGTGTTGTGTTGTGTTGTGTTGTGTTGTGTTGTGTTGTGTTGTGTTGTGTTGTGTTGTGTTGTGTTGTGTTGTGTTGTGTTGTGTTGTGTTGTGTTGTGTTGTGTTGTGTTGTGTTGTGTTGTGTTGTGTTGTGTTGTGTTGTGTTGTGTTGTGTTGTGTTGTGTTGTGTTGTGTTGTGTTGTGTTGTGTTGTGTTGTGTTGTGTTGTGTTGTGTTGTGTTGTGTTGTGTTGTGTTGTGTTGTGTTGTGTTGTGTTGTGTTGTGTTGTGCTGTGCTGTGCTGTGCTGTGCTGTGCTGTGCTGTGCTGTGCTGTGCTGTGCTGTGTTGTGTTGTGTTGTGTTGTGTTGTGTTGTGTTGTGCTGTGCTGTGCTGTGCTGTGCTGTGTTGTGCTGTGTTGTGTTGAGCTGTGTTATGTTGTGTTGTGTTGTTCTGTGCTGTGTTGTGCTGTGTTGTGTTGTGCTGTACTGTGTTGTGCTGTGCTGGTCCTACTGTACAGCCACAATCAAATATTCACTAACACTTTCCTTCCATCGTGTAATATATAAATCAATATCGTATCAAAATATAACCATACAACAATAACACCTTGCATCAACTCAACCAACCCCCTCAATTATTACCATGAGGTGCTGCAAAATCATACACGTGTTGTTTTTTATTTATCAAGATATTTACTACGATGGAAGGAAAGTGTCGGTGGATATTTGACTGTGGCTGTACCTGGTCAGTGTTTTCTTGGGATTTTTATGCCTCTATGCACCTTCTCCAACAGACGCGATTAATTGAAGAAAAAAAAAGTGTACTCTTATCAACCAATCACAATTACTGTACACTTAAGGGGAGAGTATACATTTGGTACACATTACAGTGCCTTGATTCCTCCAAAGTATGCCAGAAAACAGACCCAGTTGAAGAAAATTAATGGTATTCCTGTTGCCTATAATAGTTTGGAGGAATCATAATCTCCAAAAATGTCAGAACTATACTCTCCCCTTAATTCCCTTGACAACACTCTTGACTTTCGACGATATTTTTCTTCCTCACTTTTCTTCCTCACGTCTCAGTCTATTATCCTTCATCACGACCTCTGCTTTTGATTTTTTTTTTTTTTTTTTGTCTGTCCTCAATTGCATTTCCAACTTTTGCTATTATAAAAAAGAATATTAAAAAAATTCACCTCTACCCCCTCCCCCAAAAATAAAAACAAAGACACTCAGCTTCCCTTCCCCCCTCAACCTTGAAAATAAAAGAAAATGAAAATGAAAAAAATAAAAAATAAAATTAAACACAAAAATAAAGATATAGAATAATATAAAAAAAACTGAGAGGGATCACACATATATATCTGAAATGATAGATCTATTTCTTTTCTTTTTTTCTAATTCCGTCTGGCTTCACGAACCAATTTCACAGTGATGAAGTTTAACCGGGAGGTAATAATTATACTGTTGGCAAATTATTATTGGCAAATTATTGGAGACTGGATATTTCCCACAAAACGACCCACGGAACACACAGACCGGCTATAGCGAGGTAGAGGTTGTGTGTTTCCTGGTGCAGTTTGGAGGAATCGGGAGCCTTGGTATTTAAGAACAAGGATAACTTTTATTGGCCTCCTTTAAGTGTCCATCGGGCGGAAATTAGTTAACAGACTTCGGGCGGAATTCATGAGGTCCCATTCCTATAACTCGACTAGACGGACACACACACACACACACACACACACACACACACACACACACACACACACACACACACACACACACACCATTCTTGCCTCGCTTATACGCACTCCACACATATATGCCACTAAAAAAACACTTATACATGCTACCAGCGCACATACATATATACAACTCTCATAATATACATGCCATTTACTCACTTTCACTCTCTCTCTCTCTCTCTCTCTCTCTCTCTCTCTCTCTCTCTCTCTCTCACACACACACACACACACACACACACACACACACACCTGAGCACACCGTCTCCCCATCACCACAAGCGGAAGATGACAGAGGGGACGAGTGAGTGTGTAAAGGACATAGGGTGAGGCTGAAGTGTTGTGTGTGTGTGTGTGTGTGTGTGAGGGGAGCCGAGGTGACAGGTAGGTAGGGCGCAACAATTTACAAATGGAAATGGGAAGTGGATTTGTCTTAACTTTTCGTTTGCATTTCATGATTTTGTTATGTCGATTGGAGAGGGTTTTCCCAGGCAGATAGACAGACAGACAGATGTGTAGGAGGAGGAGGAGGAGGAGGAGGAGGAGGAGGAGGAGGAGGAGGAGGAGGAGGAGGAGGAGGACAGGAAGGAGAAGATAGAGTAGGAAGTGGAGAAGATAGAGTAGGATGTGGAGGAACAGGAAGGAGAAAGCTAGGAATAGGAGAAGAGGATATAGAAAGGGAGGAAATGCAATAGAAATGAAGAGGAGGATGAAGATAGAGTAGGAAGTGGAAGAAAAAGGAGGAGGAATGGGAGAAGATGATGAAGAAGGGGAAAAAAAGGAATAGGAATGAGGAGGAGGAAGAAAGGGAGAAAAAGGAAAAGAAGGAGAAAGAGGAGAAAGAAAGGTAAAAAGGAGGAAAAATATAAAAAAGAATAGGAAGAAAGATAGGAGAAGGAAAAGGAAAGAAAAATTGGAGGACTAGATATTGAATACAGTTGAGAAACATTTAACGCAACAGGGGACTGTACTGGACCATTAACACACACACACACACACACACACACACACACACACACACACACACACACACACACACACACACACACACACACACACACACACACACACGAACTGGACCCCACCAGAGAGAAAGCCAAGGTAAAACATTTGACCATTTAGCCCCTC
>JAWZYT010005709.1:25000-30427 GCA_034508575.1 Petrolisthes manimaculis
ATTGGAGACTTCTGATTCCTCCTGACTATACCGCGAAACCAGCTCCTTCCCTATAGGTGGTGTTTCGTGGCAATATTTTAAGGACTCAATTACCTCCAATTTTCTTAGTATAATACAACACAGGGTTCTTTTCCTCCTTTTCCTCATATTTTCAACCACCTCTCCTTTTCTTCTTCATCCTCCTTCTGCGTAACTTTCTATCCCTTCTCTAATTCCATCATAGTTTCAACCACCTCTCCTTTTCGTCCCCACCACCCACCACCTACTCCCCACTCCCTTCTCCTACTACAACAACTACTACTACTACTACTACTACTACTACTACTGGTCTCTCTCCCCACTCCCTTCTCCTCCTCCTCCTCCTCCTCCTCCTCCTTCTACTACAACTACTACTACTACTACTACTACTACTACTACTGGTCTCTCTCCCCACTCCTCTTCTCCTCCCCGACCCCTTAAGCCACCAAAGCCGAGTACCATCATAAAAACTTTCCCGGTCCACTGTTTACCACCCCTGTTTTCCGGCGTAATGGCTCAGTGTCTCGTCTGGAATAATCATCCCTGCCCACGACGCAAGCACACAAAAAAAATAATAATAAAAAAAAATACCCGAGCCTCCTGCCGGCCGAAGTTTGGGAGGACATGAGGGAGCATTTCCATCTTATTAGCAGTTTTTTTTTCTATCTTTTTAGTCGTTCTTGTGGCATTTTTTTTATTTTTTTATATATATATAATTCTATTTCATTTATGGACAACGGACAACTTCTTGGACAACGGACAACTACACTTACGAACAACCTCTTCCCCTGTTACGTACGAAATTAGTAGTGTTATAATTATACGAGGTTAATAGTTTTTTTATTTATATTTCGCTTTTTCTCTACATGTATTCTTAGTCATCTCTCTATTACCGACTCAGGAGGAGGAGAGTTTATTTTCGACAAGATATAGTAAGATATTAGAGGATATATTTGTAGGCTATAAAAATGACACACGTTAAAAATATAGACCGACCATCCTGAACTAAAATATATCACAGAATAAATCGTAAATGTACCTTTGAAAAAATGCTCCCCCCCCCCACACCAAAAAAAAAAGTCACAAACGTTAAAAAAAAATAGCCAGACCATTCTACACTAAAGAAATATATATAACAGAATACATTTATAAATGTACCTTTAGAAAAATGCCCCCCCCAACCAAAAAAAAAAAAAAAAAAAAAAAAAAACACACACAGGCATAAAACCCTACCAGAAAATAAAAGAAAGAAAATATGAAGACAAAGATAAGAAAAAAAAAAAAAAAAAAACATATTTCCAAACGCCGCCCATTTACCCCCCCAAAAAATAATAAAAAACCTTATAATTCTATGGTGTTGAGCCGCGAGTGACGTTCTAAACCATGAAGGGGTGAGTGAGTTGCTGCACAAGTCGGATAATTACATTCATTCATCTCGCGCCCCGTAAATGAGCAATCTAACAATCAGCCTAAATTACACAACTCTTTACTAATGGATTCCAGGGGGGGCAACTTTGGTGAGGGATGACGAGGGTGAAGGAGGAGAGAGAGGCTTGATAGGGGAGGGGAGTGGAGGGGGGGAAAGAATGGATGGGGATGGTTGGGTTGGGGTGGGAGGTGTGGGGGATGAAGGGTGAAGGAGGAGAGGCTTGAAAGGGGAGGGGGGATGAAGGGTGAAGGGGAAGAGAATGGGGATGGTTAGGATGAGTGGGAGTGGATGGGAGGAGAGGCTTGAAAGGGGAGGGGGAAAGAATGGGGATAGGTGAGGGAGGTAAGAGAAGGGATGAGGTGAGAGGTAGCAGGAGGAATGAGAGGGGGAGGTACAGGGAATGAGGGGGGAGACAGAGAAATGAAGGGGGAGGTAAGAGAAGGAATGAGGGAGGAAGTAAGAGAAGGAATGAGGGAGGAAGTAAGAGAAGGAATGAGGGAGGAAGTAAGAAAAGGAATGAAGGGGGAGGTAGAGGAGAAACAAGACTGGGAGGTATAGAGATTGAGGAAGGAGACAGAGAAATGAGGGAGGAAGCTGACCCCAGGAAATGCATGGAAGGTAATGACATTGTTGT
The DNA here is from genome assembly GCA_034508575.1 of Petrolisthes manimaculis. Taxonomy (NCBI): domain Eukaryota; kingdom Metazoa; phylum Arthropoda; class Malacostraca; order Decapoda; family Porcellanidae; genus Petrolisthes; species Petrolisthes manimaculis. The sequence goes on from JAWZYT010005709.1 coordinate 27,082, forward strand.
GGGAAAGATGAGTAAGGAGGTATAAACATGAGTAACGAGGTCTAAGGATAAGAGCCAAGACACCAAAGTCAGGATGGAATATGTTTGAGTAAAAAAGAAGAGACAAGTTTTAAAAGCACGTTTACTTTGTAGGTAACATTACTAAAATAAGCCTTTTTCATAATTATACAGTATTAGTAAACGAAAAATACAGAGGGAATGTCATAATCAATACTTATAGGAAAAAAATTATATATCTCTCCTTCACTGGCTGAGAGAGGGTTCAGAAACTTCCTTGCTCTTTATCCTCCGCCTGTCGCCCGTCCCTTCAATCCTCACAGTCCGCCTGAGTCATCTCACCCAAAACTTATCTTGGTGACGTGTGGAGGGTCAAGGAGATATTGTGACCTCCTTACCTCTCTCTCTCTCTCTCTCTCTTATCATCTTCCTGGACTATTTCTGACGATGACATTAATTTTAGGTCTGGATGTGAATGTTGTGTGCGTGTGTGTGAATGTGTAGGATGTTGGTAATATTTTTTTTTTTTTTTTTTTTTTTTTTTTTTTGTGCGTGTAGAATGTTGGTAATTTTTTTTTTTTTTTTTTTTTTTTTTTCGTGTGTATAAGTGAAAGCCAAATTGGTACATTAACGATCAAACTTCCTATCCATCACCTTCCCTAATTGTGCATGAAATTGAAGCAAAATATTCCATCCTTCTCCATCGTTCATTTTTCGTTCCTGGGACAGATTATCTCCACCTAAATAGTTTCTAGATGTCATCCAACCCTTTGCAGACGACGAGTTGAAAAGCCGAGGCAGCCTTAAGGAGAGGATACAGTGTTGGTAAATCCGGAGCAAATTATTCCTCCAAACTATTCCAAGAAACAGAACACCTTTATTTTTGTTCCTCTGATCCTGTTTCCCGGCATACTTTGGAGGAATCAAGGCACTCCAATGTACCAAAAGTATACTCTCCCCTTAAAGTGACAACGAATGGAGGAAAATGAGCTACTAAAGTGTGATACCCTCTTTAGATGGCCCGCCTCGCCTCGCCTCGCCTCGCCTCGCCTCCTGTCGCTGCTGCTACAAACTCCGCCTGGCACAACTTCGGACATAAGCCCGGGAGTATGGCAATTTCAATTCCACTCTCGAGGGACACTTGTGGCAAAAATCCAGCAGCCGTCACCTGTCCGGGCTTTTAGAACTCATTACCCCAAAGTTGGTTCATGTGGCCCTGATGACGGAGTAGGAAACTCTGACGGTGCCTCGAGTCCCAGCCAGCCAGCCAGCCAGCCCTGAACTACAGTACGTCGGTGCTCACTTGGACATGGGAGATGTATTATGGCTGTAACTTGTGCTGGTCGGGTTTGTGAGAGAGAGTTGTAGAGTTTCTGTTCACGGTGATGAAGAAATATTATCCCTAATTCGAGGCAGGTTAATTTGAACCAGTTACATTAATATCAGAACGCTGTAAGTCGTTTGTCTGTAACGGTGCGAAAAATAATAATAATAACAAGACATCATTCGATGTCAACACCGCCCCTTAATAAAGATAATTTCCGCCACCACAGCGACCACTTGCCCTTTGCTATTTTTATTTTTTTGTGACCTTGACCTTCGACCGATTTTGCCCAAAAGTTAATCATTTTGTTTTATGATGAATATCTATCAATAGAAAATAAAGGAACATCATACGGTTAAACCAGTGGACGCTAGGCCATAAACAAACACACGAACAGATAAATAAATAAATAAATATCCGGCACCGAAAACACCCTTCTGGGTGGGGCGGTGTAATAAATTCGTCAATTAGTCAGTTATTCAAATCTTGCTCTCCTTCTTCTCTAATCCTCTCCTATTTTGACAAGCTAAGTATATTCTACTTGATTCATTATGACTGACTTAACTAGACTTACCTTTTAAGGCTGAGACGGTTTTGTGATGGAACTGATGGGTGTTGATGAGGGTGTCTTGGTTGTGGTGGTGGTGGTGGTGGTGGTGGTGTTGATGTTGTTGTTGGTGGTGTTGATGGTGGGGGTGTTTGTGATGGTGGTGTTGATGGTGTTGTTGTTGGTGATAGTGGTGTTGTTGTTGGTGGTGTTGTTGATGAATATGTCTTGGGTGTTGTTGTTGGTGGTGGTGGTATGGTGTTGATGTTGGTGGTGTTAGTGGTGGTGTTAGTGGTGTTTTGAGGATGTCTTGGATGTTGGTGTTGGTGGTGGGTATATATTTATTATGTTGAATAAAGAGAAGAAAAGCCTTGACCCTAATAATAGTGTTGGTGAGGTGAGTTGACCCCACCAAGGACGAGGTCACAAAACATGTCACCACCAACCACACCACACCACACCACACCACACCACACCACACCACACCACACCACACCACACCACACCACACCACACCACTCTCTGTAAACAAAGAACATCAGACATTACTTTCCTTTACTCTGTGATTGTCCACTCGTCTAATTATACATTCTTGCAATCATATTTTACAGGCATGATAATACACAGTGGTCCTGATGGTAACTTTGCATTTTACAACATCGCATAATAAACTGATTGAGAAACACACACACAGTTAGACAGACATAGTATTAGACATACATACATACATACATACATACATACATACATACAGACAGACAGACAGACAGACAGACAGACAGCCAGCTAGCCAGACAGACAGACAGACAGACAGGCAGACAGAGGGACGAGTAGGGTGGGTGGGAAGAGGGTGAGAATGAAAAATGAAGCTAATAATAGTGAAAAATACTGATAGCACTAATGACCATATTGATATCAGCAACGGTGATTATAATGGCAAAGAATGCTATGATTAAGATAATACTCATTAAAGTAATTATAATGCTCCACCGGCTGCAAAATCCTACTTGAAAAATGTCTAAAATTAAAAAAGAATTTATATGTGTAAGCTGTAAAACCTTCCCGATATCCTTTAAATAGGAGTGCATAATACATATCATATAATTATAATATGTGGAATGAAACCACACCACCACGCAACACAACAAAACACAGCATAGCATAAGAAGCATAACACATTGCAGCACAAAATATATCACAGTACAGCACAAAAACGCCACCACAACACAACACCACACAACACCACTCAACACACCACAACACACTACAACACACAACCAACCACCATACCACTACACCACTCCACAACACACCACAACCGACCACCATACCACTACACCACTCCACAACACACCACAACACACAACCGAGCACTACACCACAACACAACACACCACAACACATAACCGACCACCACAACACACGACAACACACAACCGACCACCATACCACACCACCACACCACACACCAACCACAA
>JAWZYT010005710.1:0-37500 GCA_034508575.1 Petrolisthes manimaculis
TAATTTATAGCATTTTGTTTGGGACTCATTTATGTACCTCCTAAATTTCTTCCTACGTTACACGGGTCCCTTAAATAATAATTATGAGATTTTTTTTTTATATATATATCCAGGTCCCACACAAATCCCTAAGACCATTCAACAATTATTTTTTTGTTTTGTTTTTATTTACTCAGGTATGTACCACACAAATTCCTAAGACCATTCAACCATTATTTTTTTGTTTTGTTTTTATTTACTCAGGTCCCACACAAATCCCTAAGACCATTCAACCATTATTATTATTTTTTTTATTTATTTACTCAGGTCCCACACAAATTCCTAAGACCATTCAACCATTATTTTTTGTTTTGATTTTAGTCTCAGGTCCCACACAAATTATTATAAGTCAACCATTATTATTATCCTTTGTCCAACAGATCGCAGAAACCCCCAACGGGAGCTTCAACGGGACAGTAGTAACCAACAACGGAGGTGTGAGTAACGGTGGTATCAACAGTGTCGGTGGAGGAGGAGGAGGTATATCCCCCATCGACGTCAACGGAGGCGTCTGGAACACCCAAAGCTTGTCCTCGAGGCCCGGCTTCGAGGACGACCTGCCGAGTAATGGTGGCTACATGAGGTTCTCCAGCTAGTGTGCCGCCCAGTGCCTGTCTGTCTGTCTGTATGTCACCCGTATTCCTAGTCCATTGCGATAGGACTTACCTGATTATTCTCCTTTGGTTTCGTCACTCAGGATTCGGACATGTGATCGGTTCCCACTCTAGTTAATTATGTCCTCTGTAATCGGACTGAAAACTTTCACTTGGCTTCGACACTCAGGATTCGGACAAGTGAACGGTTCCCAATGCGATCCGACCTGGTAAATATCTTCTTAGGCTTCGGACAAGTGAACGGTTCCCAATGCGATCGGACCTGGAAAACCTATTCTTAGGCTTCGACACTCAGGATTCGGACAAGTGAACGGTTCCCAATGCGATCGGACCTGGTAAATATCTTCTTAGGCTTCGGACAAGTGAACGGTTCCCACTGAGATCGGACCTGGTAAATCTCATCTTAGTTTTCGACACTGAGGCTTCGAACAAGTGAATGAATCCCACTGACCAACTGAGGGGCCTGAACGCTAACACAACACTGCAATAATAACACAACAAACTGATACTGAATTGAAACATGACTCGTGATCCCAAAAACAGCACATCAGAGTGTAATAAACAACCCCACGTGTGTGTGTGTGTGTATCCTGAGAGTGTGTGTGTGTCCTGAGAGTGTGTGTGTGTCCTGAGTGTGTGTGTGTGTGTGTGTGTGTGTCCCCCATCTGGTGGACTAATAACTGAAATGGGTTTGTGGTTGGTATTATTAGTCTGGAGGTTGTGGAGTTCTTCAAATATTGCCACGAAACACCACCTATACTGAATACTATAAGGAGCTTGTTTCGTGGCATAGTCAGGAGGAATCACAAGCCTCCAATTTTCTTCGGGTTCACTATAGTCCACTTGTATTTTATATATATGTTTTTTTTTTTTACTAGGTGGAAACGTATCGATTTTCTGTTTTAATATTTTGACTATCGATAAATTTAAGGGGGAAGGGGTTTTGTGTTGGTAAATCTGGAGCAACTGAATCCTCCAAACTATTCCAGGCAACAGGACATCATTATTTTTCTTCATCTGGGTCTGTTTCCTGGCTTACTGTGGAGGAATCAAGGCACTCCAATGTATGTACCAAAAGTATACTCTCCCCTTAATGCAATTCAAGACAAGAAATTTACACAGTTAGGGATTATCAGTAACTTATATTTCTATCTAATATTATTACTTTATGGGGAATTGGTACATTTTCGCCAGGATAAATAAAATAATAATGTGTGGTAAATCTAACAAACAAACAAACAACCAGCAAACCAACCAATCAACCAACCAACCAGCAAATCAACCAACCAGCCAACCAAAAAAAAAACAACCAACCAACAAACCAACCAAAAAAACAACAACCAACCAACCAACCTGTGGGATAATATTGACACTTGGATGATGATGATGATGATGATGATGATGATGATGATGATGATGATGTCTGTGTGTCCTTCGGGTGTGACTAGGAATATGGTCCTTAGAATCCTTCCAGTGCTTTTCCTCCTCCTCCTCCAACTCCTCCTCCTCCAACTCCTCCTCCTCCTCCTCCTCCTCCTCCTCCTCCTCCTCCTCCTCCTCCTCCTCCTCCTCCTCCTCCTCCTCCTCCTCCTCCTCCTCCCTCCTCCTCCTCCTCCTCCTCCTCCTCCTCCTCCTCCTCCTCCTCCTCCTCCTCCTCCTCCTCCTCCTTTTACCTACTCCTTCACCTACTCCTCGACTTGACTTGGTGGTGGTCCTCTCGTGTCGAGTGGCCGTCGCCCGCTGTAGAAATTATAATTATACATATACATATTATATATTTTTACAGAATGTCATACGCAAACGTGAATGAGAAAAAAAAAAGATAGAGAAAAAGGATTAATGTGAATAATCTCTCATACAAACTCATCCTTTGAGTGTGTGCCTGTAAAGAAATGAGTTAGTTTCATCTCATTGTGAGTTTTTTTTTTTTCTGCTGCTGCTTCTGCTCATCACGTTAAGGCCCCTGTGATCGTGTATACAAATTGGAGGGCTTCTGATTCCTCCTGACTATGCCACGAAACAATAAACTCCTTTTATATAAGTTATGTTGTTTCGTGGCAATATTTGAAGGACTCGCTAACCTCCATAATTATTTTCTGTCTACATCACCAGGGTCCTTAATTATAATAGGGCTTTAAAAGATGTAGCTGGTGATTGAGGACTACTGACTCCTCCAAACTATACCAGGCAACAGAGTCCTCCTCCTGTACAGTCACGAGCATTAATAAATATACAGGTGTACTTGGAATACCTTGAGCCAGTCAGTATATAAATGTTCAATAAAATCTCCATTGGAATGACTAAGTGGGTGAATTATTATTGGACTCTTCAAAACGTCAACAACCAAAGCTGTATATTTATTAGTACTCGTGTCTGTACTTCAGTTTCGTTTCTATTTTATGTCTTTTCTATTTCATGTCTTTTCTATTTTATGTCTTTTCTATTTTATGTCTTTTCTGTTTTATGTCTTTTCTATTTTATGTCTTTTCTATTTTATGTCTTTTCTATTTTATGTCGTTTCTATTTTATGTATTTTTTGTTTTATGTCTTTTCTATTTTATGTCTTTTCTGTGTTATGTCTTTTCTGTTTTATGTCTTTTCTGTTTTATGTCTTTTCTGTTTTATGTCTTTTCTGTTTTATGTCTTTTCTGTTTTATGTCTTTTCTGTTTTATGTCATTGCTTCAGATAACTCAGTAGTCTCCAGTTTTCCAGTTCTCAGACAACATACTCCATGATGTTATTATTATTATTATTATTATTATTATTATTATTTTTTTTTTTTTCGGATAAACCCTTTCGCGCACTTGTAGTTTTTGGACATTTATTAATTAAGTAAGATGCTGTTGGCAACATTGGAGATGAATGATTCCTTCAAACTTTATGCCACGAAACAGACTCCACTCTCCCCCCCCCCTACCCTACCCCCCCCCCCCACTCATTACAGATGCTACTTGTTGAATAGTTTGGGGGACTCACTAACCATCTATTCACCAACAAAATAATTCACCCAAAAGTATGAAAGAAAACAGGACAAAATTTAAAAAAAAAAAAATAATAATAATAATAATTCACCCAAAAGTATGATAGAAAACAGGACAAGATTAAAAAAATAATAATAATAGTAATAATAATAATGGTGGCTCTGTTGCTTGGAATAGTTTGGGGGAATCAGTTGCTCCAGATTTACCAACACATTATAAAGCACTAAAGCACACAAATAATTACTTACCTCACCTGTGCTGTCCATAGGTGCACTTTGGGTACATTTAGAGTCTCTTGGTTGCTCCAAAATATGCCAAGGAAACAGGAACACATGAACAAACAAACTTAAAAGTGCCCTGTTATTTTTGTCTGTTGCCTGGAAAAGTTTGGAAGAATCATTTACTCCAAGATTTACCAACAAACAATGAACTAACTCTACTACCCATCTTAAGGGACCCTGTGCTGTAGTCAGAAAATTGGAGGTAGAGGAGTCCTTCAAATATTGCCACGAAACACCACCTATAGGGAAGGAGCTTGTTTAGTGCCATGGTCAGAAGGAATCAGAAGCCTCCAATTTTCATACATAATCACAGGGGCCTTAATCTACTCTTTAACTTTGCATTGAATAAAGAAAATAATAATAAAAAAAAAAAAACAAGATACAAGGCACAAAATAGTGAACCAAACATATCAATACCTTATCATTAATTGTCAGTAAGAAGAACTTGGCAGAGTGTGAGTGAGTTGAGTGAGAATAAATGTAAACAAAACATCTACTTATACATATTAATACATTTTAATTGATATCACGAGTTGTATCAATTTTTTTTTTTTTTTTTTTTTATGAGTTGCGTAATGAAAATGTGTGTGTGTGTGTGTGTATTCTTATTACACGAACGTTTTAATTATCGTTATTATTACTTTTATAATAGCCTGACTTCATAATTATAATTTTTAGCTTCCAAGTAAAAAAAAAATTACGAAAAATAATGCTTTAAGTGGTGTTGGCATACTTAGAAAAAGAGAGAGAGAGAAAAAAAAAATAATATTGGTCTTATTATATTTATATTAAAATTTAGAAGATTGTAATTTGAGAGTGAATTTGAAGGCTACTGAATACTCCAAACTAAGCCAGGAAACGGACGAGCTTATTTTTACGAGTAGGGATTTTTTGTTTCGTGGAGGAATCAGTAAGCCTTCAATTCCTCCACAAAAGTTAACCCCTGCTGCCATTAGTTGATGTTGGTTTTACTGTATATATATATATTTTTTTTTTTTTTTTTTTTTAGCCCCAATTAAATTTTTACCCATTTTTTTTGCTGTTTTGGGAATATGATTTTTTTATAAACTGACATACATATTGCAGTTGTATGTTTCAGTATGTCATCATTATTATTATCACATTAAAATGAAATTGTTAATCACGTAAGTACATACATCACTGTCATTTTAATTCTAGTTTGCGAAAATGTACGGTATTATACATTAACTTTTGGTTTTTTAAATATTGCATAAAAAGTAGCAATGATCACGTGTTAGTGTATTAAAACAAGTTGCAACATGCCAATTGTTATTCCTAATTATGTTTTATTAATTATATTCAGTAATGCCTGACTACCGACTGGCCACCAAATATATATATATAACAATTTGAAACTCATAAATTGTCATGAAAACTCGTTACATCAAATTTACATCACACAGTCAAAAGCTGAAGTTGGTGTTACATTATCTTATACGATTTGATCAGATTAAGGAGGTGCGGGAGTAGGGGACAGGCTTGGGGGGGTGCGGGAATAGGGGGACAGGCTGTTGGGTGAGTAGAAAGCCTGTCTGTCCCCCAACTCCCGACCCCCAAAAGCCCCTGCACCCCTCTAAACCCCCCAAAGCCTGTCCCCCCTAAGATTATATTTGTCCTTCAGTCTGTTTTCAGAGATTAAAATGGACACCCAGACCGAATTGTGAGTCCTACTGATTCCTCCAAACTGGGCCAGGAAACAGACGAGCTTATTGTTACTAGTAGGGGATGTATGTTTCGTGGCATATAGTTTGGAGGAATCATTCAGTAGTAGTGGGCCTCCAATTCCTACACAACTGAGCAAATCTGACCCATAAGAACAGAGGATGGAGGACGACAGAGATGAAAGGAAACAGGTGCTAGAGTGATAGAACCTTCGACTTAAGGGACCATGTGTCGTAGTCAGAAAATTGGAGATAAACGAGTCCTTCAAATATTGCCACGAAACACCACCTGTATAGAAGGAGCTTGTTACGTGGCATGGTCAGAAGGAATCAGAAGCCTCCAATTATCATACACGGGCACAGGGTCCTTAATACAGTATAATTATATGTTATGTTATGTAAGGTGAGTTAATTAATTACCTGGAGCTGTGAACTGGAACCCCAATAAACAGGTAGATTATAAAGTGAACATATCATAATGTGTATTATCAATAACTATTGTTTGTTTGTTTACAGTAATGTTTGTACTTGTAAATAAAAGGGCATTATCAAAACAATCATCTATTGCAGTTATGTGGTGTAATCGTTATAGATTGAAAATATTTATGTATTAAGTAAATAAACTAATGTGCAGATATATATATACAATACAACACAGGATATGATTTGACCATAAAGGAGTCTGCATTATAGAAGTACTTGTTGCAATTAATTATTTTGTCCAGTTTAGTCAGATGAAGAAGAAAAATATGGAGTAAAAAGTTGTGTTGGTTTGTTGCAAATTATATATAAATTATATTGAAAATTATGTTATTTTAATACAAAGTTTAGAAGTGGTAGAATACTGAAAGATGTAGTGTTGTATTAACAAATATATTTCAGGTTTTTTTTTCGCAAAAGTCGTATTGACGTAATTTAATGTGTTAATATACAATTGCAAAAGTCTTATTTACACATTATCTGTTACTATATTTCAAAGTGTATTTACGTATGACAGCTTGCATGGACTTATTGCAGAGTGTATTATTATAAACCAGAAGGTACACAACATGAAGACTGCAACACCCAAAGTCATTCAATTAACAGGGATAGTGATAACACAGCCAAAGAAAACGTCACACACCACACGTTATTGAAGAGGGTAAGATGATGATGATGCACACAAGCCCCTGATTCCTCTGACCTGTACCACACAACGACAACAACAAACAACAGAAGATCACCTGTATTGAATCAGTGTGGAAGAATCAGTGGCCTCATACCACCACTTCACAGACCTATGATAATTATATATACCTTAAAACTCGATAACAAGTTCATTCATTCCCTGTACGAACTGATGAATAACAATTAACCCTATTCTAACAAGCCCCCCTACTAGACAATGATGACTCGAACCTTCCCCAGCGAATGAAAGTATCACACGAGAAACATGTTGACAAGATACACCACAGGGCTGACTCAGTTGGGATACTTGACAACATTTTTACATCTACAAGTCGAGATACACCACTGGGCTGACTCAGTTGGGATACTTGACAACATTTTTACATCTACAAGTCAAGAGACACCACAGGGCTGACTCAGTGGGGAAACGTGACAACATTTTTACATCTACAAGCCAGAGACACCACAAAGATAAACACACAATGACTGGTACCATGTATCGTTTTGGTGTCTTATGTTCCAAAAGGCAAAGGGGTAGTAATGTTTATAGTGTGTTTAGTCTCTGTATTCTACTTAAGGGTTGAGGGTCTTTTTGGTAAATTGGAGGGCTTCTTAACCCTTCAAACTATAACACAAAACGGATCCCCTATAAGTAACATGGAGGTATTTTGTTTCCTGGGATAGTTTGGAGGAATCAGTAGCCCTCCAATTTACCAAAGAGAGGTTGTCCCCTTTTAAATAATGTCCTTCAAATAAACTTAATAGATATCAATCACTTACTTAAGGATGTCAACATTATGAGAGTCTGTAACATAAACACTAAAATAGAACAGGTAACCAAGTCAGTTATGCTTCAAGATCACATGTGTTACAGCCCAGTGAGTCATGTTTGTGTTCACGAGGGTTAATACAAAAGGACCTTATAAATAAATATATATACAAGAAGTCATGGTTCAGATGAGACGATGATTTTTCTGAGGATACATTGAGCCCAGTGGTCATCGTTATTATCATCATCATCATCATCGTTTTTATCTGGCCCATAACTTTTTTTCTCTTTATACGACTTTTACAACCACCAGCAATACACTGACAGAGTTGGGACTCGAAAACACGACAGAATGGGCAGTGTTATTATTATTTGATTACTTTTCTTGTTAATGGGGTAATTAATACATTTTTTGTGGGTACATTTAGAGCACCTTGATTCCTCCAAAGTATGCCCCAAAACAGGACCAGATGAACAAACATAATGGTGGTCTGTTGTTGCTTGGAATGGTTTAGAGAATATCAGTTGCTCCAGATTTACCAGCAGTGTACTTATCCCCCAAAGTCACAATATAGAATGGTGCTCAAGAGCTTTTACAAAAACATTTCAGTGAGTTGATAAAATTCCATAACTGTGGATATTTCTTACTATAACCAATATTATTAATTTCGAGGAATATTTAAAAAAGGAGTCGATATTTTTGTAGCCATTGGTGATATATATTTTTTTTTTTTTTTTTTTTTTAAGTGGAGATTCTTTTTATTTTGATCTTTTTTTTCTTTTTTTTTTTAAGGGGAGATTCTTTTTATTCGTTTGTTGGTGAATTGGAATGTCTCTGATTCTCCCTAACTATGCCAAGAAACAACAGATTCCCTATTGGTATCCCTGAGGGCGTCTGTTTCCTTGTGGAGGAGGAATCTGATGTATCAAAAATATACTACAGTATCCCTTAATAATAAAACAATAAATCTCTTGATGTGCTGGCGAGACACACACACACTTACACACACTTTGACACACACACACTGACACACACACACACTTTGACACACACACTGACACACACATACATACATACACTTTGACGCACACACATACACACACTTTGACACACACACATACACACTTTGACATCTCTCTCTCTCTCTCTCTCTCTCTCTCTCTCTCTCTCTCTCTCTCTCTCTCTCTCTCTGCCGTGAATCAGTCGAGTAAGTCGCAACATTAATGGCAAAACTCCCCAAGCCTGTTTACGTATTTGTTAGGACGTGAATTTGACCTCTGTTGTGTGAGTGTGTAGGTGCGAAAGTTGATTGCATATAAATTTCCTCGTCGTAGGATTCACGTTTTACGAATAATGATTTTTCTGACACTTTTTTTCAATTGTACATATTATATACCGAGGTAAAATATGTGATATTTTTATAATAACCCAATATAGAAGATTTGATAGCTATTATTTTAGCACGACCAGCTATGATCAAACTGTTTTTACATAGCACTGTACATAGACGCAAAAAAATAATAAAAATCTAATATTCACGTCTGTTTCACTAGTATCCTATCAGTTATATATTAGTAGTAGTATACCCTGTTCAAAACTTTTGTTCCTTTTGGCCTTTTTCTTATGCTTAGATAGATAGAGCGATAGTTAGATAGATAGATATATAAATAGAGATAGTTAGATAGATAGAAATAGATAGATAGACAGATAGAAATAGATAGAGCGATAGTTAGATAGATAGATATATAAATAGAGATAGATAGAAATAGCGATAGATAGACAGATAGAAATAAATAGATAGAGCGATAGTTAGATAGATAGATATATAAATAGAGATAGTTAGATAGATAGAAATAGCTATAGATAGACAGATAGAAATAGCTAGATAGATAGAGGCTATAGTGGAACACAAATTTTGAACAGACTATACTAACTATAGTATATATTTGTCATTTCTACAACCTCTTCTTGTCCTACTTCATAATTTTTAACCAACACAGTGAGAAAGGAGAGTAGTTACCTTCAAATTATTATTATTATTATTATTGTTATTGTTGTTATTATTATTATTATTATTATTATTATTTTTATTATTATTATTATTATTATTAGTCTCTAGTGTTTTTTGCATCACACTAACAACCTTTAATAAAAAATTGTATTATTCCCTCCATTCATGTTGGGTGAACTAAAGATGTGTGTATGTATGTGTGTGTGTGTGTGTGTGTGTGTGTCTGGTTGTTGGGTGCTGTGGTAACTTCCTATTGGGTGAGTTAAAGATGTGAGTGTGTGTTGTGGTGTGTGTGTGTGTGTGTGTGTGTATGTATGTATTTATGTATGTGTGTGTGTGTGTGTGTTGTGGTAACTATACAATAAATCCAACTGAAGGAAATTGTGATAAGACTTTATTATCGAGACTGAGTTTGTTGACATTTTATTTGAAGACTACTGATTCCTCCATGCCATGCTACGAAACAAATTCACTTTAAGTTGAGGTGCTGTTTTTTTTGTTTTTTTTACACGAGTTTGGAGGAATCATAGGTCTTCAATTTCTCGACATCAGAAAATTGGAGATAAACGAGTCCTTCAAATGTTGCCACGAAACACCACCTATAATGAAAGGAGCTTGTTTCGTGGCTTGGTCAGGAGGAATCAGAAGCCTTCAACTTTCATACATGTTCACAAACGTAAGGTAAATATTTCTTTGTAGGAGCAGCAAATAAAAAATAAAAAAATTGAAAAACGGTATTAATTCTGAACATATACATAGTGTTTTCCTTTTAAAATATTTATATTTATCCAAGTGTTAAAGATTAAAGTTTCTGGTTTAGAAATGATCAATGGTTTAGAATGAGGTAGACACTAAGGGAGTTTATAAGAGTTCAGAAATATACAACTGTGGGAAAGGGTAGCGTCTTCCTGTGACCTCAGTGGGCTACGTACCTGTCCTGCCTGAGTAAACTATAAATAAAACGTATTTCTACCATTTCTCCATTAGATGAATTGTACACATTGGGGTACAAGCTGCTCCCTTCATTTCTTTTCCACCCTAACAATTTCAATTTGATTCTTGTTTTCATAGCGGTGGGGATGTTTAACCACCTTGTTCCCAGTTGGATTTTTATGAAGGCTAACAGTCTCGTTAAAACCGATGATAGCCTTGATGAAAAATGTAAAAAAAAACGGTCATACACACACACACATATATATACACATTATACGCACACAGATTATATATATTTACACACACACACACACACACACGCAAACACACACATCTGTTACATCGTAGGGCAGGAGTCACTAATACTTGATGCTAATGTTCTGTCAGGTTTGGGAGAAGTCGATAATAACTTTCAATTCTTCGTAAACATCACGTATCCCTTCATCACGATTGAGATACGATTTATACGATTTCTGGTTAAATAAATCTTAAAAGAAACAATTTTGACAGACAATCCCCATATGCCTATAAGGGAAATAGCGACCCCTTCACCCTCCTTTCATATAATCATTGTACACTCGTTATACATAATTTCTGACCAGAGTGTGAGGAGCAGAAAGCTATGAATCGCCTGGTATTGCTCATTTCCCCACCCAGTACACCTATAGAGGCTGAGTACGAATGCAGGGTATGTGTGTATGTGTGTGTGTGTGTGTGTGTGTGTGGTGCCTGATGGATGTTTTAAGAAAGAATGGTTTGATATGTTAGGTCTTTGTGAAGAAGTTGCCACGTGGGGATTACTTAACATCAATTATATCAAATCTAGAAATAACCTGACTCACGAAAACAATGATGATGATGAGATTCAACCCAGACCTTAAACTAACAGTGACTTGCAATCACAACGTAATAACTCAATTTGCATTCTGGTGTTGTGTAAAAAACTTATATGTACTATTAAAGATTTACTTACTGAATTAGCACAGCTGGCAAGGCAGGCACGAACTATTTTCCTCTTTCTCTTTTTTCTCTGGTGTAGGTTGGTCGTCATTTGTTGGCGAATGAAAGGGCCTCTATCTATCTAGCTATTTCTATCTGTCTATCTATCGCTATTTCTATCTAGCTATTTCTATCTATCTAACTATCTCTATTTATATATCTATCTATCTAACTATCGCTCTATCTATCTATTTCTATCTATCTAAGCATAAGAGGCCAAAAGGAACAACAGTTTTGAACAGGATATAATTCCTCCAATCTATATACGACGTAAAACAAATTCTTCTGAGATATTTCTATATTTTCTGACACATTTTGGAAGCATCAGGGGCCTTCTAATGGGAGGGGGGAGGGGGGAGGGGGGGGTCCGATCGTATGGAGGTGGCTTCTACAATACATATAACTGTAAGGACGGGGACAACTTATTAGACGACAGGCTGAAGGACAGAGTAAAATAATAAGATATCATGTTTGTGTTTCAGACCCCAACAGACTTTTATTTATTATGGAGTGAAAACAGAGACTTCCGTAGTTTAAAAAAATGTGAGGGCCCTTACTGGAGCTCTATGAACCCTCCAAATAATCCAGGCCACAGAACACTTCAGTATTTCTAATAGAGAATCTGTTGCCTGGAGTAGTTTGGAGAATTCATAGAGCTCCAGTAAGGGCCCTCAAACGTTTTAAAACTAAGGGCCAGAGAGCTTACCCAGTTGTATCCATGTGAGACACTCTGGAATAACACTCGTGGGAAGGTGTGTAACAAGGAACTAGCCACGAGATTCACCCACCCAAATAATTCTACTGGATTAGGTTATCCATTCCAGAAAATTGGTTGGGTGGAGTGAGTTAGCCCGTGTGTGTGTGTGGGAAATGGGAAGAGAAATTCAAGATGTGGAGGTGAGGAGGACATGTTGGATGGGGGGAGACTCGGCCCCCCATCACATTAAGGGGGTGCGGGAATAGGGGGACAGGCTTAGGGGGTTTTGGGGGGTGCGGGAGTAGGGGGACAGGCTTGGGAGGGGCTTAGGGGTTTTTGGGGGGTGCGAGAGTATGGGGACAGAGTAGGGGATGGGTGGGTTAGGGGGTTTTGGGGGTGCGGAAATAGGGGGACAGGCTTTCTACTCATCCCAAGTCTGTCCCCCCTATTCTCGCACCCCCCCCCCCCCATCGAAGCCTGTCCCCCTATTCCCACACCCCCTTAACAATTAAAGGAAAATGTTGGTGTCATTTTTTTATATATATATTCCTCGTGGCTTATTTTTCGAGACGACCTTATTTTTGTCCAAGTGTTGGTATCGTTTATTTATTTATTTATTTATTTAATTTTCGTGCTGTAATTTCGAGACGACCTAATTTTTGTCCACGTGTTGGTATCGTTTATTTATTTATTTATTTATTTATTTTTCGTGCTGTATGTTATATATTTATTTATTTATTTTTTGTACTGTTTTTTCGAGATGACCTAATTTTTGTCTAAGTGTTGTTCGTCATTTTATTGTACTTAATTAATTATGGGCTATTAATTAACACTTGTCTGGCTGGGTGGACAAACAAACAAGTGACACGCCCATAAAAAGTTCCGCATCCACAATATTTATTCCGCATCCACAATATTTATTCCGCATCCACAATATTTATTCCGCATCCACAATATTTATTCCGCATCCACAATATTTATTCCGCGTCGACAATATTTATGTTTACTGAGTCCTCCAAAGTGATTCACGCACACACACACACACACACACACACACACACACACACACACACACACACACACACACACACACACAAACACACATGTATACTTATTTATACTCGTGACTGTACATTTTATTGTCGTGGTTATTAATTATTATCTCAGCCAAGGAGAAGGTGTTAATGTTTTTATTGGTTTGTTTACGTAATTGAATATAATGTTTATTTATCTGTTTGTTAGCTGGAATGTAGATAGTATTTTGTGTTATTATTTTAGTTTATTATAAATATTATTAGTATCATCATCATGAATATTTTTTCTTAATTTGTATTTGCATTATTATAATTGTTATTATTTTTTTAAATTATTATTATTATTATTATTATTATTATTATTATTATTATTATTATTATTATTATTATTATTATTTAAGAGGTACCATGCATTACATAGCCTTGGTGAGGGTTTGCAGTCTCAGAACGTTCACACTAATATTACAATCATTTACACATAACATTTTTGCCATAATTAGTCGACCTGAAGCCTCGAGAGTTTTGCTGCCTAATTGCCGAGTCATGTCAAGGTTATTAAGATTTAATTACTTCATCACCAACATCAATTAATATAAGGGAGTCTGTGATGGTGTATGAGGCCTCTAGGTGGCTTCTGATTCCTCCTGACAAGGCCACCAAACAAAACCCTTTAATATACAGTTGCCAAAAAAGGTATTGCGACAACTATTGATACAACATTAAATATATTAATGTCCATAGTTGTTTGTAGGGATTATAAGTATATATTACAGAAGGATATGTATATTTCCTTCTGTTATACATGGTTATAGTCCCTACAAATAGTTATAGATATTACTAGGGTTAAAGTTCTATCAAGATTATTTTGTCACAATACCTTTTTTGGCAACTGTACAGTAGGTGTGTGTGTGTGTTTCGTGGCAATGTTTGAAGGACTCATCTATCTCCAATTTTCTGACAACAAAACGAAGGTGGTGGTGATGGTGTATTGGTTATCATGCTCACATATAGCAAGTTAGTTCATTTTTTGGTACATTGGAGTGCCTTGATTCCTCCAAAGTATGCCAGGAAACAGGACCACAAGAGCAAAAAATAAGGGTGTTTTGTTGCTTGGAAAAGTGTGGAGGATTCAGTTGCTCCAGATTTACCAACACAAACCAAAATAAGAGTTGAGAGGTATAAAGCCCAAAATATGCTTCTTCTTCTTCTTCTTCTTCTTCTTCTTCTTCTTCTTCCTCTTCTTCTTTTTTTTCTTTCTTCTTCTTCTTCTTCTTCTTCTTCTTCTTCTTCTTCTTCTTCTTCTTCTTCTTCTTCTTCTTCTTCTTCTTCTTCTTCTTCTTCTTCTTCTTCTTCTTCTTCTTCTTCTTCTTCTTCTGCAAAAGTGTAGGAGAACACTGACATACATCCACACCATACACACACATACTGTACACTTCTCCACATACACCCACAACATACACACACATACACTTCTCCACATACACACACATACACACACACCCCTATAGATATATCGCCTTTACATTATTCCTTCCAGGCATCAAACAGAACGGATGGAAACTCAGGTACTTAAGGAGATAATGATTCCTTTAAACTATTCCAGGCAACAAGATACCATTATTTTTCATCATCTGGGTCTGTTGTTTCCTGGCATACTTTGGAGGATTCAAGGTGCTCCAATCTATCAAAAGTATACTCTCCCCTTAACATTAACTTTAACCATAATTATATTTTTAGTGTTTTAATTTGTGTATATAAGTAATATTATTTTAGAAGTGAGAGGACTGACTGACTGACTGACTGACATGGAAATAACTTCACGATGACTTTACTGTGTTAGAGTACGAATTTTAGTATGCTGGGTTTGTTTTTTGTCTTGTTTGTTTAAGTTTAAATATGCAGTGTAAATATTGGAGTACCGAGGGATTAGTTACCAGTATAGTATATCCCTCTTTAGCTCTATGTTGTTGTTGTTGTTGTTGTCGTTGTTGTTGTTGTTGTTGTTGTTGTTGTTGTTGTTGTCGTCGTTTTTTTTTGTGTGTTTTCTCCTTTCTCTTATTCCTCCTGATTCCTCCAAAGTACTCGTATGCCAGGAAACAGACTACCCTCATGTTACTAATAGGGGATCTGTTTGTTTCGTGACACCGGTAGTTTGGAGGAATCAGAAACCTTCCTATGTATCAACAAAAGAGTCTCCCCTTAAGTTAAGATGAGAACAGTGGTGTAAGAGACTCACTTCCCCATGAGAGAGGGACTGAACGCTGGGAGGAAATGAGAGAGTAAGTTGTTGGTCTGCAAGTCATTTCAACACAGAGAGTGCTCCTGTACACATCACTGTAACCAGCCAGAACGCCAGCCAATCAGTCAGTCAGCCAACCAGCCAGTCAGCCAGAACGCCAGCCAGTCAGTCAGTCAGCCAACCAGCCAGCCAGCCAACCAGAACGCCAGCCAGTCAATCAGCCAGCCAGTAGGTCAGTCAGTCACCCAGCCAGCTAACTACTCAGCCTGCTTTTTTATAGTTCCTGTCAAGACTTTTTCTCTTCACCTTTCACGGCCCAACTTTACCACATGCAGTTGTTACGTCCCCGTGGACATTTGACCACCACAATAAAGTAACACAACATTGGTTTGTAAGAATGGAAAGCACAACAAAACTGGAAATATATAATCAAGACCATGATTGAGAGTCTAATCTATTAAGACCTCATGTGTACACTAATTTACTATTATATTGAAATGGTCAAATGTTCATGTATTTGCAATGTGTTTTCATCAATATGTAATTCGAAGATAGACTGAAATACATACATGACTGGTGTTCACTATGTCACATGTTTGTTTGTTCTGTGTTGTTTCAGATAAACAAGTAAAATACTGAATACTAAAACAGGTAAAGAAAAGGTGGTTCAACAATGAAAGAGAAAATTGTCATGACAGAGAAGGGAGATATTGATGAAGGTGACAGAATGAATAAGAAGAACACACGAGGCAAGGATGTGGATGAAGGCAAAGTTGAATGTGAACCAGCGAATTACAACGAAGCCAAACAAAAGCCCAGAGGAGAAGGAGGTGGTGGAGGTGGAGGTGGAAAAGGTGGTGGTGAGGGTGGTGGAGGTGGAGAAGGTGGTGAGGGTGGTGGAGGAGGCTTAGGTGGTGGTGATGAAGGTGGTGGTGAAGGAGGTAAAAGTGGAGGTGGAGGTGGAAGTGGAAGTGGAGGTGGAGGTGGAGGTGGTGGTGGAGAGGGTAGTGTTCCTGACGACCTCTACTGGGTGACCACGTTTGAAGACTTGTTGGAGTTGGTGGGAACACGAGGACCTTGGAACGTAATGATCTTTATCCTCTGTACCTACGGTGAGCAAACATAGCACACATCCATTCAATTGTGTGTGTGTGTGTGTGTGTGTGTGTGTGTGTGTGTGTGTGTGTGTGTGTGTGTGTGTGTGTGTGTGTGTGTGTGTGTGTGTGTGTGTGTGTGTGTGTGTGTGTGTGTTTTAGCAAGCACCCTAACGAAAGAAACTGAACTGTGTATATGACTCATGAGTAAAATTATTGTTGGATAAATTTGATGACTCTACTATCAAACTGATATTGAAACTAACTATCCGAATTTTGTAAATATGGATACTGAGTTTGTTTTTGGAGATAATTAATCAAGTATAACAAGTGTGGTTGGTCGTATGATGTGTTGTTGTATGATGTGTTGTATGATGTGTTGTAGTTGTACTGAATATTACTTCCTCCATATAACTCTTAATAAATTTTGATTAAACAAAAATAATAAAAAAGTATTAATCACAATCTTTGAGGTCAAGGTGTGCTCAAGTCATTATTATTATTATTATCATTATTATTATTATTATTATTATTATTATTATTATTATTATTATTATTATTATTATTATTTCGATTTCATCTGTAGTCATAAATAATTCTTGTAACACACATTATTTATTCCCTTCAAAGCTGGTTTCATGACGCCGTTCAATACGATGTCTTACCAATTCCTGGGAGCCACTCCTGACCACTGGTGTTTGGTGCCGGTCCTGGTCGAAGCCAACTGGACACAACAACAGATACTCTCTATAGCCATTCCTTATAAGTGAGTGTAGGAGTGTGTCTTTGTATATTCCTTAATAGTGAGTATAGGAGTGTGTCTGTGTATATTCCTTACAAGTGAGTGTAGGAGTGTGTCTTTGTATATTCCCTAATAGTGAGTATAGGAGTGTGTCTGTGTATATTCCTTACAATACTTTCATTTTCTGTTCCTCTATTTCTATTCCATCTCCCACATAATCATCTACTCACACATTACATTATTCACCCCATCTTTAAATAAATACAACATCCACTACATTACTGTAACTGATCTTTGTTTTGGCAGTAACGTAACGGGGGAGTACGACTCTTGTCACATGTACGACTACAACTACACGACTGTGGCTGAGATGGGTTACGAGAAGGCAAGGGAAGGTGTACTGACTCCCACCAACCTCACTGTGTCGTGTTGGAGTCGAGACTTTAACTTCACCCAGTATCAGTCAACGGTGGTTACTGAGGTCAGTAAACAGTGTCTTTTCCATAGAGTTACTACTGACAGAGTTGGTATTCAAACCCACACTGACCTTAGACATGTACAGTTGGACACAGGAATTGTGGTACAACCCAGGTGAAATATACTTGTCCCATTTGAGTAACCAGTGTCTATTATCAGGTAGTTGCTTTTTATTACCATCCTCAATACTGACTTCTGCCCCTGATGTCTCCTATTTGACACTAAGGAACTTGATATTGGGAGAAATTGACCATTTTTCACTTGGGCTATTCCTCGAATTCCTGTGTCCAACTGTACAGCCACCATCAAATAACCACAGACATTTTCCTTCCATCGTGCAAATAAATCAGTATCATATCAAAATAAAATCATACAACACCATAGGGGAGGTGGCCGAGTGGTTAGTGTTCTGGACTCATACCCTAGAGGTCGGGAGATCGGTCCTCTCAGGTGAGGGCCTGAGAATAATTACTCATCCGATTTGAGTATCAGGCACTAACTATAAGGCCACCGAACGTCGTAAAACACCCTCACTGGTACCATAACAGCTGCAGTATTTGGGAATCACCCTCACTTCCCTCTCTCTGTGGCTGGGTACCAGTTCGGAAGTCGTGACGTGTGTGTGTGTGTGAACATCAGTTGACCTGGGCCACGATAACGGCTTGATTAAGCCTATGTCCAGTGTCGGATCATATAAAAAAAAAAAAAAAAAAAAAAAAAAAAATATGTTGACCATATACACTAAATAGATGGTGTTTCATGGTAATATTTGGAGGACTCATTTACCTCCAACTTCCTGACTACATCACTGTGTCCTTAAGTTACTCACAATATCGTGATATATTAATAGTAATTAAAGCGAAACGAAGGAGAGAGAAAAGCCATGGACTAACTACAAGAAGCCTACTTGATGTTTTCATATACGACACGAAAAACAGAGGGAACAGAATAAAATTATGTCCACTTTCATTTGAACTGTCAAGAAGTATAAGCATCGTATAGTCATCATGTCTGTATATAATTATGTACAGTTGGCTCCACTTCCGCATTTACCACTTAGCGTTCGTTGCCAATGTTGAGTCGCCCACAAATTTGAGCCCCGAACCACGTGTGATCCTGATGCGAACAAATTATTACCTTCATCATGATCAATCAAATAGTATGAAAGCAAGACGTGAAAAGATATGATGTGATATTTTGTGTACAATTTAAATTCATGTAATGTGGCAGGACTATTTATTAATCTAAAAAAATCACACGCCCAGCCAGGTCAGTTAACCAGCCACAAGTGTTGAAGTGAAAAGTGTTAGAGAAAATAAAATAATGTCAACCAGGTCAGTGAATCAACCAGCACAAGTGTTGAAGTGAGGTGTGATAGAGAAATTGAGATAATTTCCTGCACCCACACTGTATCAAGAGTCACTCCCCCTGTCCTAACTCGTCTTTCCATCTCACTCGGTAGTGACTTGGTTCGTATCATGATCACACGTGGCTCGGGATTCACATTTCTGGATGACTCAACACTGGCAACGCTAAGTGGTATACGCGGAAGTGGAGCCAACTGTATGTGTGTGTAAATATATACCGTATGTATAGTCATCCTCTGTATATATGTATGTGTGAGTGAATATATACTGTATGTGTTATTGTGTAGTCATCGCCTCTGTATTTATGTATGTGTGTGTGTAATTATATACTGTGAATATAAACCACCAATGTATATAATATTTGTGTGTGTGTGTGTATTAGCAGTGGGACCTTGTGTGAATATATACTGTGAATATATACCACCAATGTATATAATATTTGTGTGTGTGTGTGTGTGTGTATTGGCAGTGGGACCTGGTGTGAATATATACTGTGAATATATACCACCAATGTATATAATATTTGTGTGTGTGTGTGTGTGTATTGGCAGTGGGACCTGGTGTGTGAGAGAAGGGTTCTATATTCCTCTACCTTTTCGGCTGCTGGTATTGGTGGTCTGTTCGGCGCTCCCCTCAGTGGCGTGTTCTTGGATAGGTAAGTCTCTTTCCTTCCTCTTAGATCTTTCCTCCAGATTCATGTGTCATACAAAATGTCTGAGAGGAAATTGGACGACGGAGGAAGCCTTAAACTGACCGGAGAACGTAGGTAGGTACACCCAAATATTTACACTTTGGGTACATCTTTACATCGTCTATTTTAGGATGAGTTTGAGAGATAATACAAGTGGTGTTACATATTAATTACCTTCCAACTCCAGTTTTATCATTACCACAGCTGATGGTATTCAGTATTGCTAAATATAGCGTTTTGGTTATGCAATTATTACACTCATTATTTCTAAATATGTTACAACTATTGATAAGACGAAGATAACCTAACCAATATCAACCTAACCTAACATAACCAATATTAACCTAACATAACCAATATTAACCTAACATAACCAATATTAACCTAACATAATCAATATTAACCTAACATAATCAATAATAACCTAACCTAACCTAACATAATCAATACTAACCTAACCTATCCTAACCAATACTAACCTAACCAATACTAACCTAACCAATACTAACCTAACCTAACCTAACCTAACCTAACCTAACCTAACCTAATCAATAATAACCTAACCTAACCTAACATAATCAATACTAACCCAACCTAACCTATCCTAACCTAACCTAACCTAACCTAACCAATACTAACCTAACCAATACTAACCTAACCTAACCTAACCTAACCTAACCAATACTAACCTAACCAATACTAACCTAACCTAACCTAACCAATACTAACCTAACCAATACTAACCTAACCTAACCTAACCTAACCTAACCTAACCTAACCTAACCAATACTAACCTAACCAATACTAACCTAACCTAACCTAACCAATACTAACCTAACCAATACTAACCTAACCTAACCTAACCTAACCACAGATACGGTCGTCGTCCCGTCGTATTGGTTGCCTTGGTTCTTCTGCTTCTCGTCGGTAACCTCATCGTATTGTCTCCCTCTATCGTCGTGTATGTGGTGACAAGAGGCTTCATATCAATACTCGTCACTACTATTTATAATGGGGCCTTTGCTTACGGTATGATTTTTTTTTTTTTTTTTTTTTTTTTTTTTTTTTTTTTTTTTTAGGTTTGAGGTTAATGTTTTTTTTTATTTATTTAAGAGGATAATTCTTTTTTGTTACATTTGAGGTTTTATTTATTTTAGGGGATATATTTTTTTGTTATTAATGTTTTTTTATTATATTTAAGAGGATATATTTTTTTAGTTAATGGGGTTTTATTTATTTAAGGAGATAATTCTTTTTTGTTCCATTTGAGGTTTTATTTATTTAAGGAGATATTCCTTTTAGTTATTAATGGGTTTTTATTATATTTAAGGGGATATATTTTTTTTTAGTTAATGGGTTTTTATCTATTTAAGGAGATATTCTTTTTGTTATTAATAGGGTTTTATGATATTTTTTGTTACATTTGGGGTTAATGAGATTTTATTTATTTATTTATTTATTTTGTTACATTGGAGTGCCTTGATTCCTCCAAAGTATGCCAGGAAACAGGACCAGATGAACAAATATAATGGATGGTGTTGCTTGAAATAATTTGGTGGATTCAGTTGCTCCAAATATACCAAACACAAAAAAATGTCCTGTATATTGAAGGATCTTGTTTCGTGGCATAAGTCAGGAGGAATCAGAAGGCACCAGATCACTATAGGCAACGAAACAAGCTCCTTCCATAATACAATAAATAGGTAGGTGGTGTTTCGTGGGAATAATTGGAGGACTCATTTACCTCCAACTTCCAAACTACATCACTGGGTCCTTAAGGGGAGGGTATATTTTTGGCCTTTTGGGAGATATTGATTCCTCCAAACTATTCCCAGCAACACGCTACTATTATTTTTGTTCCTCTGGTTCTGTTTTCCGGCATACTTTGGAGGAATCAAGGCGCTCCAATGTACCAAAAGTATACTCTCTCCTTAAGTTACTCACAATATCGTGTAGAATAATATATTAATAGTAAATATAAAGTAAATACAGAAATATAATAGTAAATAAAAAGTAAATAAAGCGAAACGAAGGAAAGGGAAAAACTAACACACAACAGTGAAAATAAAAATAATAGTAATAATAATAATAATAATAATAAATAATAATAATAAATAATAATACTATCAGGGTTTGTTTTGTTAATTCAGTATTTGGAAACATACGTTCAGTAAGGAATTTTAATTAAATACCTTTAGACTATAATACAAAGTTAATGCAATGGAAGCTCACGTTAAAAAAAAGTAATAAGTGTCCAGTGAGATTTAAAAAATAATAATAATAATAATAATAAAAAAAAAATCTGGTGCTTGTTATTAGATGCACTGAAGATAAGTTGTTATAATATACATTTGTTATTATATAATGTCTCTCTCTCTCTCTCTCTCTCTCTCTCTCTCTCTCTCTCTCTCTCTCTCTCTCTCTCTCTTAACACACCCACACCCACAAAACTTTCCTCCCTCTCTCTCTCGTAACACACACACACACTCACACAACATCTCTCTCTCTCTCTCTCTCTCTCTCTCTCTCTCTCTCTCCTCTCTCTCTCTCTCTCTCTCTCTCTCTCTCTCTCTCTCTCATCACAGTAATGGAGTCGTGTGCCATCAAGAATCGTTCCCTGGTCGGGTCCATGAGTGTGATCCCTTGGGCCTTGGGTCTGTCGTGTACACCTCTCGTTGCTTACTTGGTCAGGACGTGGAGGTGGCTCAGTGTCTGTCTCGCTTTCCCAGTCTTATTCCAGCTCTCCTACATATGGTTAGTATTATTCCAGCCCTCCTACATATGCTAAGTGTCTATCTCGCTTTTCCAGTCTTATTCCAGCTCTCCTACATATGGTTAGTATTATTCCAGCCCTCCTACATATGCTAAGTGTCTATCTCGCTTTTCCAGTCTTATTCCAGCTCTCCTTCATATGCTCAGTGATATTCCAGCTCTTCTTCATATATTCAGTCTTATTCCAAGGTTTTGTACGTATTTTGGTTATAGGGTTGTCTGGTCTTGGGGTCTTTTGGTCTCAAGGTCTTTTGGTTCTACAGTTTTGTTCCTTTCATAAATGGTTGTCACTTTTTCTCATTGACTATAAACCAATAAGATGTCTTACTTACTGCTGATTGACAAACATTGGTGTCTTATTATAATTACTTCTCTCTCTACACATACGATATTTTGTTGTTCCTCTGTGAATATTCAGGCGTTTTATGTATGTATCTATATATATTATCAACAACAGTTCTGAGTCATTGTGTATACGAACATGACGTATTTTTATATTTGTATACAGACCTCACTATACATATTTTTGCAGTCCCAAAGTTTACGTTCAGGGGAGATTGTCTTGTGGGTGAATAGGAAGGTTTATGAGTTCTCCAAAGCCTACCAGGAAACAGACGACCTTTATTAGAAATGGGGGATCTGTTTCGTGGCATAGTTTGGAGGAATCAGTAGCCTTCTAATTCACAAACATGAGAATATTCCCTTAATTAAGTGATTTTTTTTTTCCTCTCTGGTCTGGTGTGGTATTGATGCAACCTTAATATGTGTGTGTGTGTGTGTCTGTGTGTGTGTGTGTGTGTGTGTGTGTGTGTGTGTGGTATTGATGATGCAGGTTGTTGCCAGAGTCTCCAAGATGGTTAATACAGAAGGGTCGACACACTGAGGCTCTCACTGTACTCAAGAAAGCTGCTAAGATGAACAAGAAGCCACTCCCTCCTGACACACTCCTGCTTCAGGCCATGGAACAGATTAATTCACAGGTGAGACCAAATAGTAATAGATAGAATTGATATACTAGACTGCATTATAATACCTTAAGGAGGTGCGGGAGTAGGGGACAGGCTTGGGGGGGACTGGGGGGTTGCGGGAGTAGGGGACAGGCTTGGGGAGGACTGGGGGTTTGCGGGAGTAGGGGACAGGCTTGGGGGGGACTGGGGGTTTGCGGGAATAGGGGAACAGGCTTGGGGGGGACTGGGGGGTTGCGGGAATAGGGGAACAGGCTTGGGGTGGGTAGAAAGCCTGTCCCCCTATTCCCGCAACCCCCTAACCCCCCCAAAACCTCCCCAAGCCTGTCCCCTTATTCCCACACACCCTCAAATACAATATATATCTTTAATTATTACTATATATACTCTACATTATAATATTAATAGATATAATTGATATACTATACTCCATTATAACACTTAAATTACAATATATATCTTTAATAATTGCTATATATACTCTACATTATATAATAGTAATAGATATAATTGATATATTATACTGCATTATAATCCCTTAATTACAATATATATCTTTAATAATTACTATATATACTCTACATTATATAATAGTAATAGATATAATTGATATATTATACTGCATTATAATCCCTTAATTACAATATATATCTTTAGTTATTATTATATATACTTTACATTATAATACACTTGTGTCTGGGATATATTATGGGCCAGAGTAGAGTTCTGTATAAATATTGTTGGTTTACGATTACATTGACATTAATTAAGGACTTGAGTTTATCATAAGTTTGAACCACAAATTCCGTCTGCAACCATTATATATAAATTATAGTATGTTGTATTCGAATTGGGATATTAGGAATCACGTGAGGTGTTCCGGTTTGGTCACAGGAAAAGGGAAAGGGAGACACAACAAGCACCACCAGCACCGGGGAACACGAGGGAGAACACACAAACCTCCTGGACTACACCAAGTCTTGTATGGAACAGATCTGTGCTCCCTTACTGCTTCCTGAACTGAGGTTGAGATCTCTTGTTCTTGTTTTGTGGCTCTTTGGATCGTTTGTTTACTACGGCATCACCCTCATTGCAACCAATATCAGGTAAGTACAGTCATGGTCAATACTCCTGCAACACCTTCCAATGAGATGGCTTCGAAAAATGATCCGAAACTATAGCTGTTGGTGTGTGCAATTTTGGTTCATAAAATTAACTCAAATAGCTCGCTTTTATTCACCAGGTTGCAGAACATCAGACCATGACTTTACAGTTGGCTCCACTCCCGCGTTTCTCCCCTCGTGTTGACAATGTTGGGCCAGTCAGAAATTCGAAACCCGATCTACAAGTTAAAACATTCGAAGCATTTATATCCTTAGATTTAAAGATGTAAATGTTTCGAATATTTTAACTTGTGAATTGGGATTCGAATATCTGACTGGCCCAACATTGGCAACGACAGGGGAGAAACGCGGGAGTGGAGCCAACTGTAACACTCGCAATCCAAAACTTGTATCCAGGTGTTGTGAAGCTTCGAATCATTTGACATACAATAGTGAACAAATTACAACGCTTATCCTGTTTTATATTGGCTTGAGTTTGCTTAAGGGGGTGTGGGAGTAGGGGACAGGCTTGGAGGGGTTTTGGGGGTGCGGGAGTAGGGAGACAGCCTTGAGGGGGTTAGGGGGAGGGGTGCAGGAATAAGGGACAGGCATTCTACCCTCACTCTCCACCCTCAAGCCTGTCCCCCCTACTCCCGCACCCCCCAACCCCCCCAAGCCTGTCCCCCTATTCCCACACCCCCTTAATTACAATATACATACAATATTTTGCATCGCGACTGAGCATCATGAACTATTAATTAACTTTGGTTGGTTTATAATAATTGTTTACATATAAATCTTCCCCACCAAAAAATTGACTTAACATAAGATCTCCCCCCCACCCCCCACCCCAAAAGCATAAATAAATACTATAACATAATAATAAGACATTAGGAAAGACGCAAGGTACTGTACACCCATCACTATTATCATTACAAAACTGATACCTACTTGTACATACATTACAGAACGGATACTTACTTGTACATACATTACAGAACGGATACCTACTTGTACATACATTACAGAACTGATACCTACTTGTACATACATTACAGAACGGATACCTACTTGTACATACATTACAGAACTGATACCTACTTGTACATACATTACAGAACTTATATATACTTGTACATACATTACAGAACTGATACCTACTTGTACATACATTACAGAACTTATATATACTTGTACATACATTACAGAACTTATATATACTTGTACATACATTACAGAACTGATACCTACTTGTACATACATTACAGAACGGATACCTACTTGTACATACATTACAGAACGGATACCTACTTGTACATACATTACAGAACGGATACCTACTTGTACATGTCCTTGGCTGGCTTATTGGAGATTCCTTCGTACCTGTTGTTATGGCCTGCTATTACTTACCTGGGCAGGAGATGGAGTCAGGTGGCGTCTTACCTGATATGTGGTCTGTGTATCCTGGCTCTCATGACCCTCTTACTACTTATGGAACAGAGTGAGTTTAAAGGGGGATATTTTGTGTTGGTTAATCTACTCCAGAAAGGTGGAAGTATTGTGTTTGGTTAATTTTCTCAAGAAACTGATGAATCCCCCAAACTCTTTCAAGCAACGGAACACCATTCATTATTTTTGTTCATCTGGTCCTGTTTCCTGGCATACTTTGGAGGAATCAAGGCACTCCAATGTATAACCAAAGTGAATTATACTCCTTTGATTAACAGAGGGGGTCCATGATAGGCTAATATCACAGGGTCCCTCAAGGGTGTGTGGGAGTAGGGGACAGGCTTGGGGGGGGGGGGACTGAGGGTGTGTGGGAATAGGGGGACAGGCTTGGAGTGGGTAGAAAGAATGTCCCCTATTCCCGCACCCCTCATAACCCCCCCAAGCCTATCCCCCTACTCCCGCACCCACCAAAACCCTCTAACCCCACCCACCCAAGCCTGTCCCCCTATTCCCGCACCCCCTTAATTAATGAACGAACTTTTGGCCAAGAGTGTAGTACAATTGCCTCACAAAATATTCGAGACATTACCTGCTAGAGTCAAGCAAGCAGGTATAGTGTCTCGAAATTTTGGGAGTCAACTGTACATACTATTTATTTATTCTTTCACCTACTGTCTACCTTTTCTTTATTCATTCACCTGCTGTCTACTGTCTACTGTCTCTTTATTCTTTCACCTCCTGTCTACCATTTCTTTATTCTTTCACCTCCTGTCTACTGTCTACCATTTCTTTATTCTATCTCCTTCTGTCTACTGTCTACTGTCTCTTTATTCTTTCACCTGCTGTCTACTGTCTACTGTCTCTTTATTCTTTCACCTGCTGTCTACTGTCTACTGTCTCTTTATTCTTTCACCTGCTGTCTACTGTCTCTTTATTCTTTCACCTGCTGTCTACTGTCTACTGTCTCTTTATTCTTTCACCTACTGTCTGCTGTTTACTTTCTCTTTATCCTTTCTCTTACTGTCTGCTGTTTACCATTTCTTTATTCTTTCTTCTACTGTCTACTGTCTACTTTCTCTTTATCCTTTCTCTTACTGTCTGCTGTTTACCATTTCTTTCTTCTTTCTTCTACTGTCTACTGTCTACTTTCTCTTTATTCTTTCTCTTACTGTCTACTGTCTACCATTTCTTTATTCTTTCACCTCCTGTCTACTGTCTACCATTTCTTTATTCTTTCACCTACTGTCTACTGTCTACCATTTCTTTATTCTTTCACCTCCTGTCTGTCTACCTTTCATTTATGTTGTTGTTACAGGGAACGAGGACCTCATACTGACCGTCTCTCTGTGTGGGAAGATCGTCATCACCGGCGTGTATCAACTCACTTGGATTTACACCACCGAACTCTTCCCCACCGAGTATAGGACCTTGGCTCTGGGTATTGGTCAGGCTCTGGCAGATTTATCCATCATTATAATACCATTCGTCAACGACATACTGGTGGGTTGATTGTTTGTGTTTCTCGTGTACAATATGGTGGGTTGATTGTTTGTGTTTCTCGTGTACAATAAGGTGGGTTGATTGTTTGTGTTTCTCGTGTACAATAAGGTGGGTTGATTGTTTGTGTTTCTCGTGTACAATATGAACAATAATTTAATGACATATTGGTAGGTTGATTGTCTATGCTTCTTCTTCTGTACAATATGAACAATATGAACAATATGAAGATCTGAACAGTCCAAGTCACCATGCAATGAACTAATTCCAATGGCGATCTGATTGTGCTTTTATTTACTGTCTGTCTCTACAAGGTTTTTGAAGCACACCTGAATTTTTTGGAGGCCACTGTACCACTAATTCCTGTGCCCAACTGTACCTTACTATTCATCTATTACTATTTATCTATTACTATTCATCTATTACTATTTATCTATCCAGGGAGACGTGGTGGTTTGGGCCCCATCTGCAGCGTTTGGGTGTATAGCAATACTGTCGTCTGTGGTGTCTGTGTTCCTGCCAGAGACTAAACACAGTGTCATGCCAGAGGTTACCAGTCTCACCAACAGTGCCTCCATCTCCTCCCCCTCCTGCCCTAAGACTGTAGTGGTGGTGCCTGTGTTCCTGCCAGAGACTAAACACAGTGTCATGCCAGAGGTTACCAGTCTCACCAACAGTGCCTCCATCTCCTCCCCCTCCTGCCCTAAGACTGTAGTGGTGGTGCCTGTGTTCCTGCCAGAGACTAAACACAGTGTCATGCCAGAGGTTACCAGTCTCACCAACAGTGCCTCCATCTCCTCCCCCTCCTGCCCTAAGACTGTAGTGGTGGTGCCTGTGTTGCTGCCAGAGACTAAACAACACAGTGTCATGCCAGAGGTTACCAGTCTCACCAACAGTGCCTCCATCTCCTCCTCCTCCTCCTGCCCTAAGACTGTAGTGGTGGTGCCTGTGTTGCTGCCAGAGACTAAACACAGTGTCATGCCAGAGGTTACCAGTCTCACCAACAGTGCCTCCATCTCCTCCCCCTCCTGCCCTAAGACTGTAGTGGTGGTGCCTGTGCTCCTGCCAGAGACTAAACAACACAGTGTCATGCCAGAGGTTACCAGTCTCACCAACAGTGCCTCCATCTCCTCCTCCTCCTCCTGCCCTAAGACTGTAGTGGTGGATCCTGTCCCGGTGCTGCTAAACCAACAACATCATTTAACAACTGTCGCCTTGGACCCTAGAGAATCTGATAAAGGTTTGATGGTTGAATCCTCTGACGTCCGAGAGAATGATAACACACATTTATGAACACCTGTGAAAAGGAAATGGATGTAATTATATACTGTACAAAGATGATGATGATAATGATGATGATAGATAATGATAAGGGTGATATCCGTGCATTAGTGGTTGAATGCCAATATTTTGAGAGTCGATTTCCTCTTTCTCGAGTTTTCAGAGGTATTTATATATTCCTGACATCACTATCATATTTCCATCAAAAGAATGAAACAATAATAATAATAATAATAATAATAATAATAATAATAATAATAATAATAATAATAATAATAATAATAATAATGATAATGATAATGATAATGATAATGATAATAATAAAACAACAATAATAATAATGATAATAATGATAATAATAAAAACAACAATAATAATGAACTGGTGAATTTTGTGTCCAGTCCCGAGATCGAGGTATTAAAAAAAATAATAATAATAAAAAAAAAAATATATATATATATATACAGTATATATATATTATAATTAGATTAGAATGAGACAGGATAAGCGTTGAATTTGAAACTTCAACAAGACGATAGTTTAGTACTTATTATGACTCGTGTGACTGTATATAACCTAACCTCTTTGATATCTTTCCTAATATGTTGGGGAAAGGAAGGGGGAAGAGGTTTAGTCTTTCCTATAAAGCATTTTTTCAAAGGCTATTCTAATGTCTAATATCTTTTACCTTCAAAGCTGCATGGCCTCATCAGCAAATTATTACAACACTAAGCAATGAAAATTTAAGTCATTTTTTTGTACAGTTGCCTCCAAAATTTTCGAGACACTACCTGCTAGACTCAGGCAGGTAGTGTATCGACAATTTTGGAGGCAACTGTACTATCCCGCTACAGCTTAGCAAATAAAACCATTCCAAACTCTCTATTCCATGCAGCCCAAAACACTGTGATGTAGTTAGAGAAGGGTATCGACTTTTGGTTTGATTCATATTAGATTGGCTTCCTACTGTTTGACTTTGGGTTCATTTTTTCTATGTGTTCGTCCGCCGGGAGATGTGAAGAGGAAAACGGTGGGAACTTCCTGGCTGTGAACTGTTCCTTTCTACAGACCTCTGGATGTAGGTAACGTGTGACTAATTTTGTGTGTGAACTGTTCTCTTCTACAGACTTCTTTCTGGATATAGGTAACGTGTGACCAATTTTGTGTGTGTGATCGACCTATAGATGAGTATAAAATTTAATATATTAATTGCTTTGTTATCTTTAAGTAATTGTGTTAATATTAGGATTATTAGGTTTATATATATTTCCTTGTTAATTTAGCTGTTGTGAAGGGTAAATTTGGGACCACTTGTTGGGGTCTACTCCTTCCTTCAAAGCCATTAAGAAGCCATTAAAAAGGAGGCAGGTAGTTCAAGCTGTTTACAATCACAAACAGGAAGTAGGAAAATTGGTCATTGATTTCTCAGCTGCTAGTCGAAGACACACACACACACACACACACACACACACACACACACACAGCATTTAGGACATACATGATATTTGTACTTTCCCTCATAAAAGAGAAAGTAAGGGAAAGAGAAGGGGACAGAGAGAGAGAGAGAGAGAGAGAGAGAGAGAGAGAGAGAGAGAGAGAGAGAGAGAGAGAGGAAGGGAGAGGAAATGGAGGTGAAGTTTTGGTTGAACCTTTGACTCTCCAAATTGGTAATACTGTATCAAGACAGTAACTGGCATTTTCCAGCACAGAATAAATATATACTGACATAGAATAGCATTAGTTAGGGATTCAAGATCGAAACATTCAAGAGACATCACTCTGTTCCTTTAACACAATTAAGACAAGACAGAGCACAAAAACTCTCTTGGTGTTAATAAATAAAGTAAGCTCGCTACCAACAACAACAACAACAACAACAACAACAGCAACTCCAGAACAAGGTATTGTACAGTCATGGTCAAAAGTCCTGCAACCTGGCGAATAAAAAGAGAGTCATTTGATTGAATCTTATGAACCAATATTGCACAGACCAACAGCTATAGTTTCGGATCATTTTTCGAAGCCATCTCATTGGAAGGTGTTGCAGGACGATTGACCATGACTGTACCAGATTCATCGACTAGACCAAATTGAGGATTGGTACAGGGGTAATCCGGATGTATTTATAATTATTGGGTCGGGCTTTTATTTTGATACTTTTGTCTTGTTAGTGTAGATATGTTGAGTAAGAATGACAAATTGTAAATAGAACTGTTAATTTGTTTTCCCACGGTTGATTATAGAAAATCTTTAGATACTTTCCTGTTTGTTTTTCTCTTGTTGGGGCTGCATGGGAAAGGAGTCGTTAGTGTCGTCTCGTCACAACACACACTGCCAAATATCACATTAGCTCCTTGTCTGAGATTGGCAAGTATTGTTTTATACATTGGTCACTGCCTGATGTATGTAAAAATAATATTATATACTATACTGTATCTTCCACTAATGTCATTGAGTGAGGAGTGTGTGATAGGTTTGTATCTCACCGTAATATCATTGTAGACGGTAAGGTAACAACAGGATGGTGGTCATCAGTGTGTTCAGTAGAGCATCACCATATAGGTTATTGTACAGCCACAGTCAAATAACCACCAAAACTTTCCTTCCATCGTGAAAATAAATCAGTATCATATCAAAATATAATTAATCATACAACAACACCTTACGTCAACTCAACCCCCTCCATTATCATTATTATTATGAGGTGCTGCAAAATCATATGTGTGTTGTTGTTGAGTTGCCATGATATTTACTACCATGGAAGGAAAGTGTTGGTGGAGATTTGACTGTGGCTGTACATAACCACTGCGACCAGAGTGTACCAGGGGTCTGTGGGGCAGGAGGCCATTCTGACCCACGAGAACATCAACGACATCAACAACGTAAGTAACATTGGGTCTTTATAAGTGACATTGATCCTGCCAACACTGACATATGCGTCGGAGACCTGGACATGGAGTAGGGCTCATCAGTCAAGAATAGGTGCTGTGGAAATGAGTTACTTGAGAGGTGCATGTGGACTTACAAGGTGGGATGGAGAAAGTAATGAGAGTGTGTATGAGAGATGTGGTATGAGTGAGAAGGCAACTGGTATTGAGTGTAGAGTGGTTGAGAGAGTGAAATGTAATACACTGAGGTGGGTTGGACATGTAGAGAGAATGTAAGGTGAAGAGTTTGTAAAGAAGGTGTATGGAAGTGAAGTTGTGGGACCTGGTGTGAGAGGCAGACCACAAGTTAGATGGCAGAACAAAGTGGAAGAGTATGTAAAAGAGAGAAACGTGAGGGGGAGGGGAGGGCTGGACCAAGTAAGGAGGGAGTGTTTGAACAGGGAAAGATGGAGACACTTCTGCCGTGGCCACCCCCTTGGGGGGAGTTCCCAGAGGGAGCGAGGCGTCAGAGCTATAGATAGATAGATAGATAGATAGGTGTGCAGCTGCATAATTGCGGGCAGTGTGTTGCTGAACGCGTTAGTGTAAAGATGGGAAAGGATCAAAGGAGAAAATGTACAGTAAAGTACGAATCTGATCACTTGTTATTGGTCATTACACCCACCATTGGTAAAAAAAACCACATACTAAGCATCTTGGGAAAATATGCATATAAGGTCCACGCGGCAAATATGTTATTTATGTATATTTCAGTATGGAATAATGTTATATGTTCGTGCGTAATGAATATAAGTGACGGTTTCACTTACTTTAGCCAAAATAACCCTTCGAAATATCGCGAGGGTAAGTCCAGCGCGGCGATTGAGACCAAGTCCAACATAACAATATAAGTCTACGGTGTCTATATCCTAATGCACTAAGTTAGCCTCATTGCATTTTCTACATTCGCGTGACGAAGTAGTTCCGAAATAACTGCATAGAATTACATATCATTGCAACTCAATCTGTAGTTACATGTCAACGTTACATGCATTTTAACTACCTTTATTATTCTTAATATCCAGTTGTCTCATATCGATGTTATTTTCAATTTTCCAGAATTTTGCATTTCATTATTCACTTTTTAATGTATTTATGCGCGGGTTAAGGCTATATTCCAAGATGATAGACGTTGTTCCATGAATCCATCTACAAGTCTACTACCTTCTATATTATCTACATAACCTAATTGTACATCCATGTCGGTATGTAATTATTATTGTTAAGATTAGTGTTTATTAATCATGTTGGTTAACAGTATTTTCACGTATTTCTTCTTTGTTAACGTAAACGATCACCTCTTAATAAAAATACGTAAGCCAAACTGAAAATCCCAAGATCTCAAGATTTTTCCCTAGATTTTGGAAACAATCCCTAGATAATAACTTAGAACCTAAGGATCGG
Organism: Petrolisthes manimaculis; assembly: GCA_034508575.1. Taxonomy (NCBI): domain Eukaryota; kingdom Metazoa; phylum Arthropoda; class Malacostraca; order Decapoda; family Porcellanidae; genus Petrolisthes; species Petrolisthes manimaculis. The sequence goes on from JAWZYT010005710.1 coordinate 33,218, forward strand.
AGAATACTATGGTTAGGACTGGAGGATGTGAGGTTAAGACCGGAGGATGCTAGGTTAAGACCGGAGGATGCTAGGTTAGGACCGAAGGATGCTAGGTTAGGACCGGAGGATGCTAGGTTAGGACCAGAGGATGCCAGGGTTAGGTTTAGGTTAGGTTAGGTAAGGTCAGGTTGGTTCGACTGTCTTTAAATATATCAAGTAGGAAATTCCTAGATTTGGGGGTATTTTTGTAGTGCCAAAACTTGGCTCAGATTTTAAATGTTTCGACATTTATCCCTCTTTAAAATTGATAAACTCGAGCCAACTTTTGGCAAAAGTTGCAGGTCAACAAACTACTATAAAACCAAAATAAGCTAATTTACGTGTTTTCCCCCAGCCAAAACCCTCGATTCCCAATGCTCTCCCCCAAGATTGAAGGGGTTAGGGAATATGTATAAACCAAGTGGTTTCCTATCAATATTATGGTCACTAATGAATAGAACAAGTAAAAATAGGCAGGAACAAAAAAACAACAAAAAACACATGGACCTATTAGGCCTATGCATAATTACCGCATCTTGTATTATTAAGGAAACGGATACACAAAACTTAGAAATAACTCACATGAGCTCCTGGTGAACGTAACATGTTTACACTCCACAGCAAAACATCACAACAACACAAATTGAAATATCATTGCAGTTGTAGTCGCATAAATATACTCCACCCCCACTGCATCCACAGGCCAACAAGCAGCATATTCACAGATTCTTTGCTATATTTCTTACATTGGCTTTCAATTGAGGTTTTAGGATTGGCAAGCAACTCGTACCTGGTGAAAATGAACATATAAGTCACGCCCCTTTCAATCAGCGCCGTGGATAAATCAACATGTTCTCTTACACTGATACCGTCTTACATTTATTCATTGAACAGTAAAATGATGCTTTATAACTTGTAAATATGTGCCAGAACCAATGAATACATACATACATACATACATACATACATACAGCAAGGTGTCAGTACCGCTAATAAATATGTAAACACATGATCGAAAGTCCGGGAATACTATACTATACATTTTCCTATTATTAATGTTGTTTGTTATCAATGTAATCAATTATGAGGCACGAGAAACTGAAATATGAGTTGATGAAATGTTTGAACACGTTAGGAATTAATTCATTATATTCGATCATGTTTCAGTTAGTGGTGCCAGCCGTATGAGTATGTTTCAGTTAGTGGTGCCAGCCGTATGAGTATGTTTCAGTTAGTGGTGCCAGCCGTACGAGTATGTTTCAGTTAGTGGTGCCAGCCGTATGAGTATGTTTCAGTTAGTGGTGCCAGCCGTATGAGTATGTTTGTGAAGGGTAGGTGGCCAACTATTTGCAATTCACGGTGCGTGCATTGTGTAAAAACATTGGACAGCGACGGAATGTGTGTGTGTGTGTCGTTGCTATAGGTTGACTTTCATTCCGGAGTGAAGACGCAGCATCTCTGTTGTTGCTCCTTTCCTCCTTGAGAAAACTTTTAATTCAGTTTTCCTTGTTCCAATTTTTCATAAATGTCAATAGACTGAAAGCTTATCGTATACATATGTTGTGCTGTTTAACACGTCACATATTCCCTCTTACACACATTTTTACGTGGAACAATGAGTAACACAGGAGGCAGGGAAGAGATCTTAGATAAACTTGAGGATAATACCATGAACAACAAAGGTATTACAGAAGAGGGGGGAGTTGATAATGAGAGTGACACTATGGACAGCAAAGGAATCAAGGAAGAGAACGAATATGGACATGAGTCTGACATAAAGTATAATAATGGGTGGAAAGAAGAAGTCAAAGATGGTGGTGGTGGTGATGATGGTGGTGGTGGTGATGGTGGTGATGGTGGTGGTGGTGGTGGTGATGGTGGTGGTGGTGGTGAAGACAGTCCACCTGACGACCTCTCCTGGGTGACCACCTTCGAAGACTTGCTGAAACTGGTGGGAACGAAAGGACCCTGGAACGTAATGATCTTCTTCCTCTGTAGTTACGGTGAGGAAACCTAATGTATGTATGTATGTATGTACGGTTGAGTAAGTAGAAAGTGCAAGAAAAATAGGAGTGTATAGAGCAATATCTTTCAGTTCTTTGTGGTAAACCCTGGTATTTTTATCAATGCTTCACACATAAGACTCCAGAACCAATGTAAAGTGGAATGTGACTGACTGAAATTGTGAGCGGTAGCCAGACATATATACTCATATTTTACTTGCACTTTTTACTTCCTCAACTGTACACTTGCACGATATTGTTTCTGTACAACTCACATAATTTTCAACCATAAGGATAAATATTTCTCTGTAACATTTGAGTTGTAGTATAAGAGCAGAAGTGTGTTATTTTTACAGTGTTTTAAAAGCCTACGTAAACTACATCTACATCATTTTTTTTATAGAGTTTGCATGACTATATATACGTTATTTAAATCTTGCCATGTTATTTCCTTCAAAGCTTTCTTCCTAACGGCGTTCAATACGATGTCTTACCAATTCCTGGGAGCCACTCCTGACCACTGGTGTTTGGTGCCGGTCCTGGTCGAAGCCAACTGGACACAACAACAGATACTCTCTATAGCCATTCCTTATAAGTGAGTATAGGAGTGTGTCTTTGTATATTCCTTAATAGTGAGTATAGGAATGTGTCTGTGTATATTCCTTACAAGTGAGTATAGGAGTGTGTCTGTGTATATTCCCTAATAGTGAGTATAGGAGTGTGTCTGTGTATATTCCTTACAAGTGAGTATAGGAGTGTGTCTGTGTATATTCCCTAATAGTGAGTATAGGAATGTGTCTGTGTATATTCCCTAATAGTGAGTATAGGAATGTGTCTGTGTATATTCCTTACAAGTGAGTATAGGAATGTGTCTGTGTATATTCCTTAATAGTGAGTATAGGAGTGTGTCTTTGTATATTCATTACATACTATACTGTCTTTGTATATTTCCAACAACAATTTAATTTTCTGTTCCTCTATTTCTATTCCATCTCCCACATAATCATCTACTCACACATTACATTAATACAACATTCACTACATTGATTAAATAAATACAACATCCACTACATTACAGTTACTGATCTTTGTTTTGGCAGTAACGTAACGGGGGAGTACGACTCTTGTCACATGTACGACTACAACTACACGACTGTGGCTGAGATGGGTTACGAGAAGGCAAGGGAAGGTGTACTGACTCCCACCAACCTCACTGTATCGTGTTGGAGTCGAGACTTTAACTTCACCCAGTATCAGTCCACGGTGGTTACTGAGGTCAGGAAGATTATTTATTTGGCTGGTAGTAGTGTTTTGTTTGTTGTTATTAGCCTTGTTGTATATTGTTAGTGTTATGCTATCATTAGTATTTATGTGTGTGTGTGTGTGTGTGTGTGTGTGCGTGTGTGTGTGTGTGTGTGTGTGTGTGTGTGCGCTATTCATTAAATGTTTGTTCTGTATTGTATGTGATATGCTATTATTGATATTTGTGTGTGTGTGTGTGTATGTGTGTGTGTGTGTATGTGTGTGTGTGTGTGTGTGTGTGCGGCCGAGAGTACTATTAAATGTTTGTGCTGTATGTTTGTGGTAGCTGTGTGTTGCATATAATAGCTATCACCAGTGTTGGTTTAATAAAATGATAAAAAATATCATTATTTCTGTGTCTGCAGTGGGACTTGGTGTGTGAGAGGAAAGCCCTGTACTCCACCACCCAATCTGTTCTTGGTATTGGTAATTTGGCAGCATGTCTTGTATATGGCATAATTATAGACAGGTATGGCACTTATAGCAATTAACAGTATACTTATAGACAGGTTATGGCACTTATAACAATTAACAATATACTTATAGACAGGTTATGGCACTTATAACAACAGTATATTTTGGGGAGTCCAAGTGAATTTCTCCTTGAATTGCTTTACTGTTTGTTGTTTATATATTTCACGTAAGAACTGATCTCTCTGTTATGGTTAATTTATATTGTTTCTAAATTTCCATTGTATGTTGTAGTGTCTCCCTAAGATGTTTGTGTTTCTGGAACGGGAGGAGTGTTGCAATAAATGTTACAGTGACAGACCTGTAAAAATGAATGTTGTTGTTGTTGTTGTTGTCAGTGGAGTTTTAGCCAACGTAAGCCACTGGATCATTTCTTTCAAGATTAACATTGTGTGTGTTGTTAAAGAAATGGAGGTAAAAGGTAGTATTGACTATTTATGTACAGTACGTCTCAGGTAGTACTGAATATAAGTCCCTAACATTAAC
>JAWZYT010005710.1:42500-49183 GCA_034508575.1 Petrolisthes manimaculis
ATTCCCGTACCCCCCCAAACTCCCTCCAAGCCTGCCCCCTACTCCCACACCCCCTATTTGTTTCCTGGCATATTTTGGAGAAATTAAGACTTCTTTAAATAATGTACAGTACCATAAATATATTACTAAGTATATTTATTATCCACTTTAAGATATTATAAAAACAATTTAATTCTTATTTGGACCAAAGATATTATATTGGCTTTATTGTTGTTGTTTTTTTGTTACCAAAAACATTATTGGCTTTATTGATTTTTTTTTATTTTGACGAAAGATATTATTGGCTTCATTGTTTTTTTTGTTTTTGTTTTTTGACGAAAGATATTATTGGCTTTATTGTTTATTTTTAGCTCCGGCCTCAGCCGAGAGCTCAAGGTCTTATCGTAATTATTGTTCTTGTTCTTGTTCTTGTTCTTCTTGGGGCGACAACTTCTTAAAAGAGCTTCAACTGACTCACTCACTCACTCACTCATTCTTCTTGGGTCGACCATTTCTTAAAAGGGGTTCAACTCACTCACTCACTCACTCACTCACTCATTTCACTTGAATCATTAAGAGCCGGAGCTTTTGAAGGGTTTTCCTTCATGTTCTTGTTTTTATTACTTTTGCCTGATCAACTTTTTGTGTCAGGAAATCCAAGTGTCGGAGGAAGCAGCTGGAGGACGGAGGAAGGAGGAAAACGTGGATGAGGTGTGATGCCCCTGACGTCTTAAGGGGGGGGGGGGGGGGGAATCAGGGGACAGGCTGGGGGAGGTTTTGGGGGATTTAGGGAGGTGCGGGAATAGGAGGACAGGCTTTCTACCCACCCCAAGCCTGTTCCCCTATTCCCGCAACCCCCCAGTCCTTCCCCCCAAGCCTGTCCCCCTATTCCCGCAACCCCCCAGTCCCCCCCCCCAAGCCTGTTCCCCTATTCCCGCACCCCCCAGTCCCCCCCCCCCCCAAGCCTGTTCCCCTATTCCCGCCCCCCCCAGTCCCCCCCCCCAAGCCTGTTCCCCTATTCCCGCACCCCCCAGTCCCCCCCCCAAGCCTGTCCCCTACTCCCGCACCCCCTTAAGGTGGTAATTCTTTTTTGGTACATTGGAGTGCCATGATTCCTCCAAAGTATGCCAGGAAACACGACCAGAAGAGCAAAGATAATGGTGTTCTGTTGTTGCTTGGAATAGTTTGGAGGATTCAGTTGCTCCAGATTTACCAACACAGAATTTCCCCCCTTAACACTTAGATCCCCTTGTTAGGGCCCCGGAGATGAGAAGCCCAGGTGGTATCCGGCTGGCACACACACACACACACACACACACACACACACACACACACACACACACACACATTGATTCAAACACACACACACACACACTGATTCAAACACACACACACACACACACACACACACACACACACACTTTGATTCAAACACACACACACACACACATTGATTCAAACACACACACACACACATTGATTCAAACACACACACACACACACACACACACTTTGATTCAAACACACACACACACACACACACATTGATTCAAACACACACAAACACACACACTTATATTCAAACACACGTACAGTACACATAGATGCAAACACACACACACACACACACGTACACACTTATATTCCAACACACGTACACACCAGGAGATCACTGCATTAAGTTCAGAGAGTGTGTTGAGGTGGAGTTTCAGTGTTGTGAAATTAATAACAACAACAACACCAAAACACATGACGATGATGACTACTACAACAACAACAACAACAACAACAACAACTACAACTACAACTACTTCTACAACTACTTCTACTATTACTATATACTACTACTACTACTACTACTGCTACTACTACTACTACTACTACTACTACTACTACTACTACTACTACTACTACTACTACTACTACTACTACTACTACTACTACTACTACTACTACTACTACTACTACTACTACTACTACTACTACTACTGCTACTACTACTACTACTACTACTACTACTACTACTACTACTACTACTACTACTACTACTACTACTACTACTACTACTACTACTACTACTACTACTACTACTGCTGCTGCTGCTACTGCTACTGCTACTGCTACTGCTACTGCTACTGCTACTTTAAATAATAATACGACAACTATTATAATAATTATTTTCCTCTCCTGGTGCCACAAAGAGAGAGAGAGAGAGAGAGAGAGAGAGAGAGAGAGAGAGAGAGAGAGAGAGAGAGAGAGAGATGGAGAGATAGATATTAAAACGGTAACACCCAAAAATAACAGCCTGTCCGTCACGTGAAGGAAAAACATGTTATTTTGCCATCGAACCCTAATCCCTCGTGAAATTATTAGCAGGTTTTCAGGCTGGCAATTCTCGTAGATACCTGTCCATTCCCAGACTCAGTTTTAGGTTAGTTTCGTTAGGTTAGGTTAGGTTAGGTTAGGTTATGTTGGGTTAGATTAGGTTAGGTTAGGTTAGGTTAGGTTAGGTTAGGTTAGGTTAGGTTAGGTCAGATTAGGTTAGGTTAGGTACAATACAGCCGTCAGTAGCATCCATTGGTGGTAAGACACACACACACACACACACACACACACACACACACACACACACTCAGAGTAAGATAACATGCTTTAGTTTATGTCAAGTTAAGGTATCAAACTTTATACTCAGAAATCAGTGTGTCAGAGTAGGCTACCAAAATATACCTCGCTTTATTTTGTATCGATCTGTATATTTTTCATTTACTCTTTATTCTAACAGACTGTAACATACAAACCATTTAGTGTGTCAGTGAAGGTTACAGTATATATTTTGTTTTTTGTACCCATCTGTATAATAGACTCAAGTTACAGTTAAAGCAATGTGTGTGTGTGTCTGTGCAGGTTACAGTAAAGTTTTTTTTTTTTTTTTTTTTTTTTTTTTTTTTATACTGGTGTGTATATTACTCCTTGACTTTTTGGAACCGAGAGCCGATGTCCTACCTACCTCGTCCATCAGGTATTTCGGATATTGGAACCTGGACACCGGAATGAAATTAGAGTCAAACGAATGGATGTAAAAGTATAAAATTTGACGTCTTAGGGGGAAAATTGTGAATATGTATTCCTTATATGTATACCATATATATATTATATAAACTAGATAAATAATAATACGATATTTTATAGACTGCAAAAAAATATTATTGTATATGTTACTCTAAACATACACTAAAAAAAAAAAAAAATTGATATGTACATGAATATATTATAAATGTATAGAATAAATATATATATTATATACGATTATGTATTATCTGCCAAATCACATGTATATATTACGCTTTAGTACACACGATACGATACGATACGATACGATAAGATAAGTTCAAGTGAAGTTTAAAGGGACTGTGGAAATAGGGGGGACAGGCTTGGGGGGGGGGGTTGGGGGTGCAGGAGTAGGGGGACAGGCTTGGGTGGGTTAGGGGTGGTGGGGGGAATAGGAGGACAGGCTTTCTACCTACTCCAATCCTGTCCCCCTATTCCCGCACCCCCCCCCTCAGCCCCCCTCAAGCCTGTCCCCTACTCCCCCCCCAGTCCCCCCCCTCAAGCCTGTCCCCTACTCCCCCCCCCCAAGTCCCCGTCAAGCCTGTCCCCTACTCCCACACACCCCCAAGTCCCCCCCCAAGCCTGTCCCCTACTCCCACACACCCCCAAGTCCCCCCTCAAGCCTGTCCCCTACTCCCACACACCCCCAAGTCCCCCCCCAAGCCTGTCCCCCTACTCCCACACACCCCCAAGTCCCCCCCAAGCCTGTCCCCTACTCCCACACCCCCTTAACCCAAATTTTTTCACAGACTTAAGTTGGTAATGTTTGTACAGGATGGATGTGGTGTTCTTTGATCCTCCTTCCATTTTGTACTGCAAGAATTAAGATCAAACACGAGTTGGCCACGAAAAAGTTGGGCAAGCAATTAATACTTTTACACAATCACTGGAACTCGAATTGTGGTGATGATGATGGTGATGATGTGATGGTGATTGTTGTTTTGGTAGTGGTGGTAGTGATGATGTGATGGTGATTGTTGTTTTCGTAGTGGTGGTGGTGGTGATGTGATGGTGATGTGATGGTGATGTGATGGTGATGTGATGGTGATTGTTGTTTTGGTAGTGGTGGTGGTGATGATATGATGGTGATTGTTGTTTTGGTAGTGGTGGTGATGTGATGGTGATGTGATGGTGATATGATGGTGGTGATGTGATGGTGATTGTTGTTTTGGTAGTGGTGGTGATGTGATGGTGATGTGATGGTGATATGATGGTGGTGATGTGATGGTGATTGTTGTTTTGGTAGTGGTGGTGATGTGATGGTGATGTGATGGTGATATGATGGTGGTGATGTGATGGTGATTGTTGTTTTGGTAGTGTGGTGATGTGATGGTGATGTGATGGTGATATGATGGTGGTGATGTGATGGTGATTGTTGTTTTGGTAGTAGGACCCTGTACAAATCGTGTATGATAAAATCGAAGGCTTCTGATTCCTCCTGACCAGACCACGAAACAAACAAGCTCCTTTCCTATAGGTGTGTGTGTGTGTTTCGTGGCAATATTTGAAGGACTCGTAAACCTCCAATTTTCTGACTACATCACAACAAGGTCCCTTAACCCTCAACTCACCCACTCCAAAATTAGACCCCCTCGTAAAGTTTGAAGCCATCTGTAACAACCCCCAACTCATCCACCTCAAAATTAGACCCCCTCGTAAAGTGTGAACCATATTTAATCACCCCCAACTCATCCCCCACACCAAAACAAGACCCCCTCGTATACTAAATAATAAAACAAGACCCCCTCGTAAAGTGTGAACCATATTTAATCACCCCCAACTCATCCTCCACACCAAAACAGACCCTCTCGTAAAGTGTGAGCCATGCATGTGAGCCTCGGTGCTGTACAGTGACTCGTGAGAAACTGGAGGTGTTTTGTCAGTGTCACTACCAGAAGTCTTCCCTGGCCCCTTCTCTCTCCTTCCTTCTCAATTATTCCCTTTCTCTCTCACCCTCCTTCACGCATATCCTCCTTCCTTTCTTACTTCTTGTTTACTCCCTTTCACTCACATCCTCCTTCCTATCTACCTTCTCCTTCCCTTCCCTTTCTCTCTCCCCCTCCTTCACTCACATCCTCTTTCCTTCCCTCCTTCTCATTTACTCCCTTTCTCCTTCCCTCACGTCCGTCCTCCTTCCCTCCTTCTTTCCCTCTCATTTACTCTTTTCTGTCTTTCCAAATTCATGTCCTCTCTCTCTCCTCTTATTTACTCCATTCTGCTTTTCTCCCACTTCCCTCCTTCCTTCATTTCCGTTCACTTACATTCTCGTTCCCTTGCCCCACTCTCCCCACTTCAACCCAGCACATCTTAAGGGGAGAGTATACTTTTGATAGATTGGAGCACCTTGACTCCTCCAAAGTATGCCAGGAAACAGACCCAGATGAAGAAATATAATGGTATCCTGTTGCCTGGAATAGTTTGGAGGAATCATTATCTGCAAAAATGTCAGAACTAAGGACCCAGTGATCGTGTAAATGAGACTTGGTGGCTTCTGATTCCTCCTAACGATGCCACGAAACAAGCTCATTCACTATGTATAGGTGTGTGTGTTTCGAGGCAATGTTTGAAGGACTCGCTAACCTCCAATTTTCTGACTACATCACAGGGTCCCTTACCGACCGAGGCTTTGACCAAGTTATATATTCCATTTTTTTTTCATATATATATATTTTTTTGGGACATATTGTATGATTTTATATTATTTCTTTATTTATAGTGTATATATTAGTTCATACAATAACACAAATGATTGACGTTTTGTGTCATGGCATATATCATGAAAATTATATCGTGTAATTGAGAATACGATCCTATTATGATTCTTACCACGTCTAAATCCACCACATCTTAAAGGGACCTCGTGATGTAGTCAGAAAATTGAACCCCTCCAAATAATCCAGGCCACAAAACAAATCTGGAGCAACTGAATCCACCAAACTATTCCAAGCAACAGAACACTATTATTTTTTGCTCTTCTGGTCCTGTTTCCTAGCATACTTTGGAGGAATCAAGGCACTCCAATGTACCAAAAAAGAATTACCACCTTAAAGAGAAGATAAAAATTGTTCTGTAACTCTTATGACAGTCCATTAGGCAACCCTCCACTTCCCCCCTCTCTCTCTCTCCCTCCTCCTCCTCCTCCACCTCCTCCTCCATGTCTCTCACCCTCCACCTCCACATCCACCTCCATGCCTCTCTCCCTCCACCACCTCCTACTCCATGCCTCTCCACCTCCACATCCGCCTCCATGCCTCTCTCCCTCCTCCTCCTCCTCCTCCTCCTCCTCCTCCTCCTCCTCCTCCTCCTCCTCCTCCTCCTCCTCCTCCTCCTCCTCCTCCTCCTCCTCCTCCTCCTCCTCCTCCAAGCCTCTCCACATTGTTGGTTAAGAGGGTCACCAGTTGTAAGGGAAAAAACATGCTACTAATTCCTACATACTCTGTCACGAAACAACCAACCTTACTTCAATATGTTAGGGTGTTTTTTGTGGCACACAGATTATAATACACACACACACACACACACACACACACACACACACACACACACACACACACACACACACACACACACACACACACACACACAGGAGTCGACCC
>JAWZYT010005711.1:0-27803 GCA_034508575.1 Petrolisthes manimaculis
ATCTGTTCCCTTCGCTTTACACTTTTGTCTAGCGTATGTACAGTTGTCTCTACTAGTAACAAGTACATTGTCTGTCCAGTTGTCGTCGTCCGTACAGTTGTCTCCACTAGTAACAAGCACGTCGTCCGTACAGTTGTCTCCACTAGTAACAAGCACGTCGTTTGTCACCACTGTGTTTGTTTACTCGTAGTAGTATTTAGTGGGTGAGTTATATCCATTCATTTACTATTACTATGAGTAAACAAAACACTGTGGTACCAGATTTCACCAAACCCATTTGACGCTGTGCTCGTTACAAGTGCAGCAAACTGTACCTTCCCTTTCCTGACCCGCTCTATCAAACCCTCATCTCCGTCAGCTTTAAGTATTATTATTTTACTGAATGAAAAGAAAGAAATCCCTTACATAACCTCTATTCTTCTCTGTCTGCTTAAGAAGGGGGGAGTATATTTTTGGTACATTGAAGTGTCTTGATTCCTCCAAAGTATGCCAGGAAACAGGACCCGATGGAAAAAAAATAATTGTGGCCTGTTGTTTCGAGTAGTTTGGAGAAATCATTTGCTTCGGATTTACCAACACTGTATAATCCTCCCCTTAATTAATTTGTACATTGAGATCCATTCATTATTCTCATCAGATGCAAAAATATCACCAACAGACTCAATACTAAAAAAACACTAAAAATAAAAATACAATATACTTATAAAATGTATAGAATTAGGGGGCCTCTGAAACTCTTAACTTTGTAGCCTAATCTGTCCAACATTAGTAGAGTAAATTATAATCCACGTCTGAGAGTTTACTGATAGAATGATTAATGTCCTTTGGTTTAGTGAGTGAGGACTTTGACGACAGAGTTTAGTTCACCCTTACCAACTTTTAAGGGGGAAATGTTGTGTTGATAAATCTGGAGCAACTAAATCCTTCAAACTATTCCAAACAACAGAACACCATTACTGTTGCTCTTCTGGTCCCGTTTCCTAGCATACTTTGGAAGAATCAAGGCACTCCAATGTACTAAAAACGAATTACCAACTTAAGGGACCCTGTGATGTTGTCAGAATATTAATTAAAGGTAAATGAATCCTTCAAATATTATCACGAAACACCATCAAATTAGAAGAAGCCACCAACTTGTTCTCATACACGATCATAGGGTCTTTAACTAACTTTGTATTATAGTGAGTGAGATATCATAGTTAGGGAACCACCTGTTTACACTTAGCTTTATATCTCACTTATGTTCAATCCAGTACAGTAAGTGAGTCATTGAATTAAACCATATCAGCTGAATCAGTGTAATTATGATATTATGAGTTATTGAATTTCTTCCATCCCTCATTTTTTTTTTTTTTTTTTTTTTTTAGCAACCACAACCACCACTACCAGGGTACCTCTGTCCTCTCTTCTTGATACTAATTTATTCATTGTTATTACTTTACTTTTCTCTTCGTCTCCCTTTCTTCATTACTCTGGCTCTTATTCCTTTGCTTCTTCTTTCTCCTCCTCCGCCTCCTCCTCTTCCTCCTCCTCCTCCTCCTCCTCCTCCTCCTCCTCCTCCTCCTCCTCCTCCTCCTCCTCCTCCTCCTCCTCCTCCTCCTCCACGTCCCCTCAGACCTAGAGAAGAGGAGGTGGAGGAGGAGGAGGAGTTGAAGGATGAGGAGTGGGGGAGGAGGGAGAGTTGGAGGAGGAGGGAGAAGGAGAGAGAGGAGGTGAAAGAATTGGAGGAGGAGGAGAAGGAGAAGGAGGAGGGAGATGTAGGGAGATGTAGATGAGGAGGAGGTGGAAAGGTTGAAGGATGAGGAGGAGGAAGGAGGGAGAGGAGGTGGAAGAGTTGGAGGAGGAGGGAGAGGAGGTGGAAGAGTTGGATGAGGAGGGAGAGGAGGTGGAAGAGTTGGAGGAGGAGGGAGAGGAGTTGGAGGAGGAGGTGAAAGAGTTGGAGGAGGAGGAAGAAGAGGAGGTGGAAGAGTTGGAGAATGAGTTGGAAGAGGAGGCTGAGGAGGGAGAGGAGGTAGAGAGAGAGGAGAGAGTAAGGGTCCACAGGGAGAGGAAGTAGAGAGAGAGAGAGGAGAGAGTAAGTAGAGTGAGAGAGAGAGAGAGGTAGAGAGAGAGGAGAGAGTAAGTAGAGTGAGAGAGAGAGAGAGGTAGAGAGAGAGGGAAGAGAGAGTAAGTAAGGGTGAGGAGGGAGGAGAGACTAAGTAGAGAGAGAGAGAGAGAGAGAGAGAGAGAGAGAGAGGTAGAGAGAGAGAGAGAGAGTAAGTAAGGGTCCACAGGTGTTGTTGTGGTACCATCCCTCTTCCTTAGTGTCTCGGTGCCCACGTGTCCACTTTACTCTCTACTGTTCTCTTGTCCTTGAACCTCCACCTCCATCACCTCCACCTCCCCCTTATCTCACTCCTCCTTTCTGCCTTTTCCTAATCTCAGTCTCACTCCTCTTTCATTCCTCTAATCTCTCCTCTTCCCCTCCACCTCCCCCTTATCTCACTCCTCCTTTCTGCCTTTTCCTAATCTCAGTCTCACTCCTCTTTCATTCCCCTAATCTCTCCTCTTCCCCTCCCCCTTATCTCACTCCTCCTACTACTCCCCTCTCTGCCTTTTCCTAATCTCAGTCTCACTCCTCTTTCATTCCCCTAATCTCTCCTCTTCCCCTTCCCCTTATCTCACTCCTCCTACTACTCCTCCTACTACTCCCCTCTCTGCCTTTTCCTAATCTCAGTCTCACTCCTCTTCCATCTCCTAATTTCACTTCTACTCCCCTTTCTTCAATTTCCCTAATCTCACTCCTTCTCCCCTTACCTTTCCCCTAATCTCACTCCTCCCCTTACCTTTCCCATAATCTCACTCCTACTCTTCCCTCTCCTATCCCCTACTTTTACTCCATTTCTTCCTATCCTTCACCACAATTCGTAAACCTATTCCCATTCCTATTCCCGTTATTCCTCTCCTTTCTTTCGCTCACTTACTATCGTATTATTCACCGTAAAAAATGACTTTGTTCTTCCCCTCTTCGTCCTCATGCCTAGTTTCCCCCTCCCCTCTCACAATCTCCCCCTCCCCTCTCACATCCTCCCCTCCCCTCTCAACACATCCCCCTCCCCTCGTAATTATGATTTCCGTCCTATTTAGACGTTCCAACATTCACTTATTAATTCTCTTCCCTGCTCCTCGCCTCTCTCTCTCTCTCTCTCTCTCTCTCTCTCTCTCTCTCTCTCTCTCTCTCTCTCCACTCAATCACTCCCATGCAGCTTCTCTCTTTAATCGCTTCCCTCTCCTTCTCCATATCCTACACCTCCTTTATTATTATTATTATCATTTCATTGGTCGTCCCTTTACTTGCTTTCTTCGTCCGTCCCACCACTCCATCCCTTTATTTCTCTCATTATTTCTTCTCTTCCATCCCTCAACTTCAATCAACACCCGGCAGCAGCAAAGAGAGAGAGAGAGAGAGAGAGAGAGAGAGAGAGAGAGAGAGAGAGAGAGAACACCAGGTGAAACTGAAGCCACTCCAGCTGAATCAGTCTCTGTGTTATGTATTGTCCTCCAGCCCTGATATTTTTTTCTGTTTCTCGTTCTATATCTTCCTCCTCCTCCATTCTCACTGTTTCTCCTTCTGCCTCTTCCTCCTCTATTAGCCTATTTCTGTTTCTCCTTCTGCCTCTTCCTCCTCCATTCTCTCTGTATGTCTATCCTGCTTTCTATTTCTTTTCGATTCTCTCTGTTTCTCTCATACTTTCTCTTTATTTTCGATTCTCTCTGTCTTTCCTTTTCTTCATTCTTAGCCACTTGTTTTCTGTCTCTTCTGATCTCTGCGTCTCTTCCACTCCTGCAGTCTCTTGTACTATAATATGCTGCCCTTCAGAATCAATATGCTCTCATATCTCCCGTTCCTTCCCTAGTTGTCTGTCTAGCTATTTATTCATGCACTCGCCAATATAAATATATATATATATATATATATATATATATATATATATATATATATATATATATATATATATATATATATATATATATATACTGTATAATATATAGAATTCCCTTTGTGTTTTATATAGTGTTTGGAGTGCCGTTCTGCTCACTCAGAGGTTACTGGCCTCTACACCGACTCTTGCACTTTCATGTCTCGATAACCAAGCTTTGACCTTAATACAACAGATAGATAGAGGACATAATATTATACACGCTCAGTTTGAACCTCGTCTCACTTGTCTCTCCCCCACTTGTCACACACACCCATTAAATATTCAATCTTTTTCTATTATTTTGTTATCACTTTCCCTTCGCTCCTCTCGTTCCTCACGATCTTCATATACAGCATATATCTTTTTTTTTTTTTTTTTTATCTGGCTCCCTTCATTTTCTCTGTACACTCTCCCACCTGTTCTCCATTTTTCGATCTCCGTGTTTTCCATTTTCACCCAATAGTTGCCTCAGTCGTTGCATCCATCCACTCACCTGCCAGCACGTGTACGGCCACCTCCCCACAGGTAATGTTGTGATAGCAGCAGGTGTAGGGACCCGAGTCAGCAGGCGAGGCGTCAGCTATGTACAGTCTACTCCTGATGAACCCGGCTGACGGATCCCCCTTCACGCTGACGGTACAGAGGGACACCACAATAGTATCAGACAGGGTATGTGTTTAAGGGCAAGGGAATATGTGAGGGAGAACATGAAGTAAAGCACTATATATATATACGGTTGGGTGAATGTTATAGACTAAATGGTAAGCACTAAGAACCCTGTGATCGTATGTGTGTAGACTTGGTTGGTTGGTGGCTTCTGATTCCTCCTGACTATGCCACGAGAGACAAGCCCCTTCAATATAGGTGGTGTTTCATGGCAATGCTTGAAGGACCTTACTAACCTCCAATGTTCTTCCTACAGCACGGAATCCCTTAAGGGAAATGGAAGAGAATGTGTTAGGTGGTGTGTAATGGACTTCAGGGACGGAGGGACAGGAGGGAGAAGTTAGGAAGTCTCAAAGTAAAGGAAATAATCAAGGAGAGACAAAAATGTGAGAGAAGTGAAGAGGAATAAGGAAATGAAAGACTAGGGATGTAGAAAATCCTCAACAAGGTGAGAGAATATGAGTCAGTGAAACGTTAAAGTGCAAGGCGAAAAATGTGGATTGTGAGAGAGAGAGAGAGAGAGAGAGAGAGAGAGAGAGAGAGAGAGAGTGATGATGCATGGATTAGACTAGTGAAACGAAACTGATTTGGGAATGTTAGGGAGTTGAGTGTAGCCTACTTATGGAGAGATATATTAGGGATTGAGAAACAGCAGAATGAATGGATGGGAAATGCAGATGATAAATAAGTAAGAGAATGTGAAGAAGGTGGGTGGGAAAGCAGGAAGAGACAGAGCAAATTTAATATTAAAGTGAGAGTCTGTCAGGACGTATGCAAAATATAAGAGGGAAGTGAAGGAGAGAAGAACAGCAGGGAAAATGAGACGAGGGCGAGGGGAAACGAAAAGAGAAAGTTGAATGGGAGGGAAAGTGATGAAGAAGGGAAAAATGAAGGTTGGTGAGAATAGGAAAAGAACAGAGGAGAGATATAAAGGGAAGACAAAGATAAAAGGGAATGAAAAGGAAAGCTAGAGAAAAAACAGTGAGAAAAATAGTGAACAGGGAGTGCAATAAGTGAGAGACAAGTGAAATTAAAATAGGAAAGGGAAGGGGAAAGATACTGGGAGGGGAAAGAAAGTACGGGGAAAAGACAAGAGTGAAAATATGAGAGAGACGCCTTTCATATTCTGACACTGTGCTGTAGGAAACCTGTTACTGACTCCCAGACCCTCACCAACTCCTATAGACACACACACACACACATACACCATGACTTCCACACTGCCACCCACACACAGAAAGTGGGATGTGTGAGTGAATTCCGGTTGGTGCAGCTGTGAAGGAAAGAATATTGAAATGAAAGAAGCAATGAGAGAGAAAGGAAGAGAGGATAATACAGAAGTACAAAAGAAGTCAAACAGCAGTAGACCTATTGGTCCTTACAAAGCCATTTGCATCTTAAGAGAAAGAAAGGATAGAAAAGTGGAAGGCTTTTTCCCCCACCGACCCCTTCAGCTTTCTCTGGCAATGAAGCAATTGGAAGGAGCACCACTCCGTATGGTAAACTACTGTGGAATTTAGGTGAGGAAAGAACGAGGAGGAATTGTTCTATTGTACAGTTGATCTACCATTACATCCTGCAAGTATAGCCTATGTTTATCTCATTCTGTGTGGATTAATCCCCTTCGTCTTCAGTCGGTAAGAGAATCAAAGTTTCGTGTGTATCGATCTATACACAGTAACTAATGAGAATTGGAGATACTTGTTATAGATTGTTCTGTAGATGTTTCTTGAGAGTTTCTATGATGCTACAATTTACTACGTTTGTAGGCAGGCCTTTCAAAATATTAACATTGGAAATAATGAAGAAGTATTTACATTCATTTGCACGGAAAACGAGAAGGATAGGAAAATGGGATTGAAGCTGGGAGGAAAGGAAATTAAAAGTGAAATACAGAGTGGATGGATGAGTTAAGTTTGAGGCTAAAGAAAAAGTAGTGATTAAGTACTGGACTGGATGTGAAGTGAGGGAGGGAGAGTTACGAATATACCCCGACCACACACACACACACCACTCACAGTCAGAGCGGGAGAAAGAGAATGTTATGGTATATCATTACAATAAATATATTATTAGATAGACAGATATATGTATATTTATATATGGACAGATTATAGATAGATATATAGCTAATAACTACATTGGTAGATGGATAAATAGAGGGAACAAAGAAAGAAGAGATGATGGAGAAAAGGAAAAGAAGCAACAAACTATGAAGTTTAAAGCACATAACACAATATTTATTTTGGTCATTCCATATTACATGTTATTGGGTTAGATAAATCATAAAAGAGTCTTAGGAGATATATATTTTGTAACTGGAGGGCTAGAATTATTCGACTTAGGAGATATAACTTTAGTAACTGGAGGATTAGATTGACTAGGGAGATATAAATATAGTAACTGGAGAATTACATTGACAAGCAGGAGGCTCCTAAAAGAACTCTCACTACCCACTGATTCATGAAGCACTCCAAGGGAATAAATACACGTCAAGAAGATTATTTTCTCCCGGGCTCTAGACATATCTGTACCGCAGTTCTGAGGTGCACGTCAATACCTTTAACACACACTCACACGCACACATATTACAACTTGGGAAGTGGCAACTGGCTGCAGAGTATGACATGAAGAAATAGTCCAAATACCATTCCAAACGTGGCGACACCGAGGATGTGTGTATGAGTATGTATGTATTCTTCTATACTTTTACTTTTTGTTAATGCCTGTAACATGAGGTGCATAGGGCTCACTGTAGAATTATTGTGCTTTGTTACTGGTATACAGTAGAGAGGCACAAGGAACGAGAAAGTATTGCATTCAGTAACTTAAGTGAATTAGTTTATTGAGTGGATGTGAACAT
Organism: Petrolisthes manimaculis; assembly: GCA_034508575.1. NCBI lineage: Eukaryota > Metazoa > Arthropoda > Malacostraca > Decapoda > Porcellanidae > Petrolisthes > Petrolisthes manimaculis. Next base: position 7,492 of record JAWZYT010005711.1, read on the forward strand.
GCCTAAAGAACAGTTGGTGAGACTGACATTTAGGAAGTTCTTTGTGATCAGTATTTGTAGTTGATTCTGTACAATTGGACATATATTATTGAAGGAAGGAAAGACATAATATGACAGGGACAGAAAGGCAGGCTGAGAGACAGACAGAGAGAGAAGTTGTTTTATGTTGTTGTTGTCTGGGTGAACAGCTCCGAGTGCCTGAGGAAGGCTAGGACTTGGACGAACGGGTTTTCCACAAAGAATCTCACAGAATGTACAGTATGTTATGTTGTTGGTGAGTGTGGTTATGTGTAGTACAGTGTTTCATAATATGTTGTGTTGTTGGTGTGTGTTGTGTGTAGTACAGTGTTTCATAATGTGTTGTGTTGTTAGTCAGTGTGGTTGTGTGTAGTACAGTGTTTCATAATGTATTGTGTTGCTGGTGAGTGTGGGTGTGTGTAGTACAGTGTTTCATAATGTGTTGGATGGTGTGTAAGGCGTACTATGGTGTAAACTGGACAGGTATCTGAGCTGGACCCACCCAGGTTCTTTTTCTCCCTGTAATCACGTGTTGGCGCCCTTCAAACCCGAGCCATCCCCTCTAATCGGCTGTCCCTCCTTTCCTTGTTTTTACTTCGTGTTTGCTGTTCCTCCTCTTTGCCTCTTTCTCCCTTGTGGTACAAAGGTTGTCTGGCCTAGCACAGCCTTCTTTTTTCTCCTTTAGCTTACATTTTAAACTCTTTTGATGGTTTAAAACGGCTGGATTATTCCCACACCGCAGCCAAAATATATTCCATGTTTTTCCTGACGAATATAAACCATCTCCAACATTAAACTCCTTGGCTTGTTCCGTCAATGTAATGCTATCCAAGACAACTTACACTGCAATGATACCCAACTAGAAATGCACGTGCAACATATGAACACTGAAATAAAAACAAAACATATAACTGTGGGTCATAATACTGAGAAAGGAATCGGTGCAATTTTCACCAGATTTAAATTTCTCACTATTGGTGGAGTCTGTTCTCAAGGGAAAGGGAGAACTCTGAAGGATTAATGTGGGTTGGCCGTACATACAAGCAGCTGAGTATCGTTGTTGTGTGACTGGATGGAGTCGTGGGTGATGGGAGTCTGGTTATAAATTCAAATATAAATAAGTGTATTATGCTCCTGAAAGCCGGTATATATGAGGTGGACGTAGTGGGAGTGATGTCAGTATTTGTACAAGGTAACATATATACTGTGCATGTTGCTTTGATGTTCCTTGGTGTGTGTGTGTGTGTGTGTGTGTGTGTGTGTGTGTGTGTGTGTGTGTTCTGCCATGTACCGTGATGGGTGGTGTGGGTTTATGGAAGTTGCGGCAAGTGTTTGTGTTCCTTTCATTGTGAGATTATTCTTGACCTTGAGGGCTTTGGTTGTCTGTTGGCACATCAGCTTTGCGGCCTCTAATTATTTTTAGGGCAAAAAGAGGAGTTGAGGGCAAAGGTACAGAGAAGGTCAAAGGAGTGAGGCAGAGAAAGGGTTGAGTGGCAGGGAAAAGTCAACAAAAATCTAAGGGAGGGTGTGTGAGTAGAGGACACTTCAGGGAAAGGGAGAGGGAGCAAGTTTTGAGTGAGCAAGGGAAGGGAAGGGAAGGGAAGGGAAGGGAAGGGAAGGGAAGGGAAGGGAAGAGAAGAGAAGGGAAGGAAAGGGGAAGGGAAGGGAAGGGAAGGCAAGGGAAGGGAAGGGGGAAAGGTGAAAATAAGAGTGAGCCGACGGAAAAGATTACAGTAGAATAGAACAGTAATGAATATTCCGTCATGACGCATTTGAAGTCTCGCGCAACGGTAAATGTTTCCCAAAAATTCCGAACAGAAAATGACCATGACTCAGAAAGGAGAGATAAAAGATAACGGAAACCATACCAGTGATCGGGTAGAAAGGCTTTAGAGGTTATGGTACTAAAGTGTTTTGTAATATTATAGTTAAGGATACATTTGTAGACTTTAGATAATCAAGATACCAGAGCAATGGGGAGGAATGAAAAGGATTTGAAACAGTCACTCTTCTTCAGAACTGGTTGGATCAGAGTGAAATTCCAGAATGAAGGAAAGTATTTCATGACAAAAGAGTTGGCCTCGACAGTGAGTCAACAGAGAAGTATAGTTCTATATGGAGATTCTTTTTTTTGTTTTTTTGGTATATCGAAGGGCTAATGATTCCTTCAAACTATGCCAGGAAACAGGTGACCATAATGTTAATAATAAGGGATATGTTTCGTGGCATTGTTTGGAGGAATCAGAGACCTTCCATTTTACCACCGTGAGAATTTCCCCTTAAAAACTCCCATCAGGACTGTATGCCTTTTGAGCATCAATGACATAGACGGCAGAATATTTCATTTGAAGAGATTCTAGTGTCAATAATTAGTAAGATAGAAGAAGGGGCGGAATGGACGTATGGCACCAGAATCGTCCAGAATGAAGTTAGAGGGAAAGGTTTGTGATAAGAGTTCAGCTTTATCAGGTGAAAAGATGGCAGTATTTCCATCAGGGAGGATAAGAGGAAGAAAATTGGAAACAGTAAAGCTGCTGGGGATATTTTTGGTGAAATGTCTTTGGGAAGAGTTAACCAATCCAGATGTATTTTGTTTGAGAGTGACAAGCAAATATCCTTAGCCAAAAAGCGAGAGGGTAAAGAATTCAGAAGAACGTGTGAGCAAGTGACGTCGTTGTTTATGTATATGCAACATCCGCCTTGGGTACGAAATCGAGAAGAGAGAAGGTAAAACGAGACAGAGAAAGGGATGCTGTCAGTTGTTGTTGTTGTTGTTGGTACAGTCACAATCAAAAGTCTTGTCTATCTCTGGTATATGAAAGTGAACCATTTGAGTGAATCTTATGAACCAATAATATTACAGAGACCAACTGATATAGCTTCACATATTTTATCGATGCCGTTTCATTCTAAGGTGTTGACAGGACAAATTGAACGTGACTGTACAGTACCTGAGTCTTGGTGAGTAGGAGGTAAGGTTGTGTAAAGGAGAGGTGGTGTTATACAGAAGAAAACTTATTGCAATGAACTCGATTATTGCAGAAATTAATACAGTGACTCAGACAAAGATCCACAATACTTTGATTAATAATAAATATGGGTAATCATTTTGTGACTCTTCCTCAGTGCCCTACGTGGCTTGGGGATGTGAATTGTGCATGTTGACATTAAATTATATCAATAAGGTGTGTTGTATGTGAAATTATTTAATGTCCAGTGTGTGTATACAGGAGTAGGGTAATAATGTCTTTGTGAGTTTGATGGACTTGACTCGGTGTAAATGAGATACGAGAACGATTAGTAAAGGTGGACAGACAGACAGACAGGTGAAATGGGAGTTCTAACTTTGCCTATTAAGAGTCCAATATTCCACCCTTGGAGTACTGTCCTGTCAGCTGGTGTCTTCAGTCTCCTCAGTATAACATAGTGAGAGAGAGAGAGAGAGAGAGAGAGAGAGAGAGAGAGAGAGAGAGAGAGAGAGAGAGAGAGAGAGAGAGAGAGAGAGAGAGTTGTTGTTGTTATTGTTTGATTTACCAGCAGCGCCCCTATAACTAAGAGAGAGAGAGAGAGAGAGAGAGAGAGAGAGAGAGAGAGAGAGAGAGAGAGAGAGAGAGAGAGAGAGAGAGAGAGAGACTAATACCAAGCAATCTGGACGAACAAATTGACAAACGAAAAAGAATAACATATATAGGTAGAGAAACAGAGACAATAAGATAAAGGGAGAGAACGAGAGAGAGAGAGGACGAGGGGGAGAGAAAATGAAAACAGAGGAAAGTGGAAGAGAGGATGGAGAGGAAGTGGGTGGAAAAGAGAAGCTTGTATGTATGTATGTATGTATGTACTACTCGTATCAAAACTATCAACAATCCTAAAGCTCAGTCTCACATCAATCACTCATCCTGTCATTACTGCCACGTGTATGTATGTATGTATGTATGTATGTATGTACACTCGTGATACATAATAATCCCTGACCTGAGATGAACTGCAGGCACCACACACACACATACATACCCTGCATTCGAACTCAGCCTCTATATGTGTACTGGGTGGGGAAATGAGCAATACCAGGCGATTCGAAACTTTCTCCTCCTCACACTCTGGTCAGAAATTATGTATCACGAGTGTACTGTATGTATGTTCTGTATAATCAGTGTTACCAGATACCATTATCACTACCACCACCATCACTCGGCTCACAGTTACTGGTATTATACTGTATCTTCATTTACTATCACCTTTTACCAGTTGTACACTCGCAGTCCAAAATTTGTATCCAGGTCTTGAAGTTTCGACTCAATTGACGTACCAGTGAACCAATTACAAAGCTTATCCTGTTTCATATTTGCTTGAGCTCGCTTAGGTTTAATACTCGACCCCAGGCTAGGCTATTCGAAACAAGCCTGGATACATATTTTGAATTGCAAGTGTACAAACAAACAAATACCACTTTTAATACCAGAAGCACTAACAACACCATGCATCATTCTTCCCTCACAATACCGACCTTCCTGTATACCCCCAGTGCATGTAGCTATCATTTCCGTTTCAGTGCTACAATTTCTGTTTCTATTACTGTACTGACAATCCTGACAATATTCCTTCCCGCTACAAACCATCAACATTCCTGCTCCACTACAATTATTCCCGTTCCAGTGTTATCATTCCTGTTCCAGTGTTATCATTCCTGTTCCATTACCAACAATCCTGTCACTCCATATCAATATTCACACTACCACTACTACCACTATTACTACCTCCATTATCACCACTACCACTACTATCACCACTACCACCACCAACAACAATCCTGTCACTCCATACCAATATTCCCACTACCACCACTACTACCACCACTACCACTACCACCACCAACACTTCTGCCTAACTTCACTACACCCTTCCTACCACCTTTCCTACCACCATTTCCAACATTCCATTTACTGATAAAATTTTATTACCGTAATTTTTCCTCCAACAAATTCCAGCATTACTATGTATAGAACTGGACTCCCAGGGCCGTAAAGTTTTTTTCTCTCACTCCCCTTTGTTTAAAAATCATACAATCTCCACTCTCTTTGACTGACAGCCGGGTGTTGAAGAGTTTACACAACACACACTCACTGCACACAACTCACTCATGCAAACAGTTGTAAAATCTCGTTTTCTTAATCACTCAATTCTTTCTTTTATTTTGTCAGACTTGGTTATTTAGTTTTAGGGAAATAACGTTTAACATTAATAATGGTATGAGTTCAATGCTTTACTTTTGTAGTGCAGATTTCCTATAGCTTTGTAGCTTTCCTATATAAATTCCATTCTAGTTTGTCTGTACTAAATGGTATATATATTTTTTCAGTCCAGCTGGAAAAGAAAAGAAACCATTCCTACCCACTACCATGCACCAGTATTCCTACCCCGAATATCTATCTGTTTATTCATCTATCACACTCTTCACTCATGCATACATCCCTCTTCAGACTAGACCCACATTTGTATCACAGTCAGTCACAATTTCTTCGCTCCTCAACGACCAATTCTTCCACAAAAAAATCAATGCTCGGCCAATATACTGCAGCACCTATAAACATTTCTACGACAGCTACCAATATTCCCACCACTCCTCCAATAATTACCAATACTCCTCACCTACCAATATCTCCACCAACGCCAGCCAGCCAGCCAGCCAGCCAGCCAGTTGCCTTCATCTCCACGTCTCCAGTCTGGTCCTGGCACCCCATTACTGTCTCCTACACCAATCCCTTCTCTATCTCCCTCTACCAACACCTACCCCTCCCCTTTTCTCCAACCCAACATAATATAACTCTATTACTACGGGCCAGCCTCGCCTTCACCACCACCACCACCAGCACCACTATGGCTACACAACCGTAACTTTTCCCTCTCCACAGTGACCAAATCTAATAACCAACCCCATTATTTTCCCCTCCAGCGTCACCCTATAATGATCGAATTCTCTTTCCTAAACTACATTGATTATCACCACCAACAACAAAGCAACTCCTCCTCCCTCTCTTCTGTCATCATTGTTGTTCCTCTTCTTAGGCTACTCTATGAATTAATTAATACCACAAATATCACCAGCACTTACGACAAAACTAACTGCAGTCACCCTAACCACCACCATCACGATCCAACACAAACAAACGATTGTCACAAGCCCTACTGCCATCACACACCTCGTAGTTCATCATCATCATCATCATCATCAGTCATTACTACCTACTGTTCGTCACTATCATCAAAGCTATCACAATTTATTTCATCTCTTATCATCACATGCACCATCTCCCATCACCTACACTACAATTTATCTACTGTACTGTAACATCACAACACATTCTCTACCTTTCCAAGTACGGTATCAACATGTTTACCTTATCTAATCAACCACTACAATTTCCATCTGCCTCACTATATTTTCGAACCACCACAACCAACACTACAACCCCACCACAACCAACACAACAACCCCACCTTCCTTCACCAACACAACCATCATCCAGCCCAGGACTCGAGTTTGTCTAAGTAAGAGATGTATGCAACTTTCCCATCCCTCACCTCCTGCTCATCCTCCTCCATTCTTCCAACTTTCTTTCTCTCTCTCTCTCTCTCTCTCTCTCTCTCTCTCTCTCTCTCTCTCTCTCTCTCTCTCTCTCTCTCTCATTCCATTTTCTTTTCTTTTTTTCGGTATCCAGTTCCGCCACCTTACCAATTGTGTTAAGGAGGAGGGATGGGCTAGAAATGGAGGAAGAAGGAGGTTGGAACATAGCCTGGCTGGGAACAGTGGGGGTCTTACTGGAATGTGAGAGAGAAGGAAAAACAAAAGGAAACGGAGAGAGAGAGAGACAGATAGACAGACAGACAGACAGACAGACAGACAGACAGACTGACAGACAGACAGACAGACAGACAGTGAGAAAGAGAGAGAGAGAGAGAGAGAGAGAGAGAGAGAGAGAGAGAGAGAGAGAGAGAGAGAAGAGAGAGAGAGAGAGAAGAAAAATGATCAATGTAGAAAGTGGAAGACCAAAATGGAAAAATATTTTTATATAGAAACGGAAAGAATGACACAATTGTCCTTTTGAACACAGAATACCAGAATAATATTTATGGATGTATATGAATATTGAAAATGAAGTGGAGTTTGTGTTTATAAAAGTGAGAAAATGTTGGAACGTTAAAGAAAAGAAAAGTATGAGTGAAAGAAAGTAACCACATTGAAAAAAAAGAAATGGGGAAGAAAGGAAGGAATTAATGAAATAATGAAGGAAGGTAACTCAGATAAAAAGAAAGAATAAAAAAGGGTAAGAGAAGAAGAGAAGGCTGGTGTGGGTGAGGAAGGAAGGAAGGAAGGAAGGAAGGTTTTGCTGGGATAACACTAACTTGTTTTATTGACAAAACCCAGCACCTGGACACAGAGAGAGAGAGAAAGTGGTGTTGTGTTTGGGTTACCAATAACCTAAAATGTGTTGGGTGTTGAAGCGAGCGTTTAGAGGCCTTAGGCAGGTCTCCAGTAAGGCTGTTATCGAGGAGGAGGAGGAGGAGGAGGAGGATAGCTACTCATCCTATTGCCTATTGACACCTTTTTATGGGATCACACCACGAACCATATGTGTACAGACGGCAGCATAAATTCTCGTCCATCTCATGCACTTAATATTGCTAATGTGACCAGATAGTTGCATTCCGAATCAGTTTTTATTCCAACAACATACGTATTTTTTCATATGAGAACTACTGTATATCTGTCATCTCTGCATTAAAATTGTATTACAACATCACTATAGCTAATACATACGCAGGTGGAAATGAAGCGAACTTATGCTGCCGACTGTACATGTCCTTAGACCTCTCGTTAATCCATATGTATGTACTCAGAAAGCTTATTGGACATTGGCACCAAATTTAGGCTAAATCCCTATTATTACTTAAGGTAAGAGAGGAAATTTACGTGGGCAGAGCGCAAGAGGAGATTAGAAGAAGCAGTGAGGAGAGATAAATGGTGAGGAGACAGAACTCTGAGTAAATATTAGAAAGGAATGAATGAAGGAAGGGAGAGGAAGAAAGGGTAAGTAAATAAGGGAACAAAGAGAAGGCCTGAGAACGAAATAAAATGCGTAGAGAAGAGGGATGATATATTTAGGAGAGAGAGAGAGAGAGAGAGAGAGAGAGAGAGAGAGAGAGAGTACAGAGTGACAGGAAGGGAGAACTGACATATATAACTAACTATATCTACAAGCAGCAATGGAAATGAAGTAAAGGGGAGTGTGTGAGTGTGAGTGTCTACTGAGTGCTATTGACAAAAGTATTAATAGTAGTGATGGTTCCATTGTTCTATTCTCTCAACCTTCGTACACCTTTCTTAACTTCACCTCGCTTCTCTCCCTAAACACATTTTCCTTCAGCCCTTTGCGTCACATCTCTCTCTCTCTCTCTCTCTCTCTCTCTCTCTCTCTCTCTCTCTCTCTCTCTCTCTCTCTCTCTCTCTCTCTCTCTCTCTCTCTTTTTTTATACTAAACTTTGGCTGCATGACGAAGTGTTTTGTTTTTATTATGTTTCTGATCTTTTATGATTGGGTAAATTAAAGCCTAATAACTGGTGGGAATAATATTTAAGTATTTTGTCATACAGACGAGTCTTGCGCATCTCATTGCGCATCATTTCATCGTGCCTTTACTGCTTGAGTTGTTATTATTATTATTATTATTATTATTATTATTATTATTATTATTATTATTATTATCATTTATTCATTTATGTACAAATGTCAATTCGGGATATATTATACTAATACCATGAACTTGTTATAATTTTGGTGTTCTGACGCTGTAGCAATTCAGTCAATCAATCCTTCAATCAATCTTTCCATGTCACACCCTTTACCATCCTTCATCCTATATACAGTAATATGACCTTAGATGTTGCGTCACCGAAATATACAAACGTTTAATCAATCAATCACTCAGTCAATCACTCACTCAGTCAATCAATCACTCAGTCAATCAATCAATGTCACACACACACACACACACCCTTTCCCTCATGCAACTCTCATCACCCAAATGGTTCTTGTGCCTCGGTTCCAAGTTCATACGTGGTTCTTTTGGTGTGGTGACCTTCCCATCCATCCCATGTTTTTATTCTTTACCCATCTGTACGATTCATATCAAAGTCTTCTCTTGGATGAAAATGTTTGCAGGTGAAAAGTGTATGGAGGTGATTAGTGCCTGCAGCTGAGTGGAATGAGGTGGAAAGATGTTGCCTTGGTAGGATTATAACCAAAATATATAGCAAATTCAACAGCAGAATATATGTTGCAGGATTAGTGTAAACAAATCCTAAGACTATATCAGTTTGGTAGTGGTTTAGGGGATGGTATACGTCTTTTGGTACTTTGGAGCGCCTTGATTCCTCCATAGTATGCCGGGAAAGGGAACCATTATAACAAAATAATGGTTGTCCTGTTGCATGGAATTGTTTGCAGGAATCAGTTGCTCCAGATTTACCAATACTGTACTGTACTTTCCCCTTCACCTTAATCGTGAGGTTTTTACCAAGTGAATACAGTCAATAGAATTATATTAGGTGTTCGAGGGTCAATGATTTGTTTGAGTGAAGGGATGGTAATAATATTTTCTTATCATTATATTGTATCTTAGAAATTACACTGTCCAGGATATAGAGATAAGAAATACGTATGGTGAAGAAATGAATGAGTGAAGTGAACGTGAATAACTGGTGGTGTGTATGTCACGAGTCACAAAACCATCTCTAGTTACTCCTGAATTAAAGTCACACAACCATTAATCATTACGACAACAATGACAATACAAGGACACAAACAACACGAGCATGACGAGACAGGAATCAGGTGTGGAAGTAATAACACCAAAGCAATAGTTTATTTACACATGTCACATTATTATGACCACCTACCTAATGCCGCCCCTGGAGGTGTTGTAGGTGAGTGTGGCGGCTCCCCTTCGCCAGGTGACAGGGCCGTGAGGAAAGGGCACCTGTTCTATCAGACAAGTGAGTTTCTATCCTGCTGCCGCTTTGGTAGTGTTTCTCTCTCACCCGTCCTCACGCTCGTCAACAACACGAGCTGCTGGTGCTGTGGGCAAGAGGAAGGCAGTGTGTGGTGATGTTAAATGTTTATGGGAGGCAGTGTGTGTTTGATGTTAAGGGTTTATGGGAGGCAGTGTGTGTTGATGTTAAGTGTTTATTAGAGGCACAGTGTGGTGATTTTAAGTGTTTAGAAGTGCAGTGATTTTAAGTGTTTATGAGAGAAGAGGGAGGCAGAGTGTGCATGGGGATTTTAAGTGTTTATGAATGTGCAGTGATTTTAAGTGTTTATGAGAGTAGAGGGAGTCAGAGTGCAGTGAATTTATGTATCTGTGGTGCATATCCCCTTATCTTATATACTATACAATATGTCAGAGTGCATATAATTCGATAGTTTTAATGAACAAGGCAATAATCAATAGCAAAAGTAAGGATGTCTAATCGTAACTTTATGGGGAAGATTAAGATGATATAGATTAAAATGAAATATACACTCAACATGTTCAGAGGAAAGACGGATAAACAAATACAATAACTATCCCATTGCAAGTAATATTATTCAGACCCGCTACCGTACGTGACCTGATGTCCTGACTGACCTATGACATGAAGTGTGAGGGTGAGGACCTTGGGTGGATCAGTGGCCAATGACATCGGTACTGGCCCTGGTCTCCTCTCTAGCCTCGCCAATCACCAGTCGCCACCGCCTCCATCCACTTCCTACAGCCGCTGCAACTGAGTACCTGCACCAGACAAGGAGTAATTGTGTAGTAGCATTAAATAGTAAAGTATAACATCAAGTCTGTATTTTCAGGATTGCCATTCAGATAGACAGAGAAAAAAAACAAAACAAATAAATATAGAGAATAAGAGAAAGAGGAGAAAGGCAGAGCCAGAGAGAATCCCTGACTCCAGCAACATACATGTCACCTTATTCACATCGTGCAAAACACACACACACACACACACACACACACACACACACACACACACACACACACACACACACACACACACACACGGGAGTAGGGGGGGAGTGGGTAGGCAACTCGGTCAACTCCTTTGGGTCCTCGGCTTTAACTTACTCAAGAGGAGGGAGTCCTGAAGTGGATCCAACCCGAAAGTCTGTCACGACACAAGGAATCGTTCTCTCTGGTTTTATTTCTAAGAGGATGATTTTATTGGATGTACTACTGTATACTTTGGAGTCTCTTTGTGTAACCTTACCAAATGGGATCTGAACTCGTTTTTCTGTCTGATTTCACAGTATTTATTTTAAGTAAGGACATAAACTCTTGACGGTAAACTGGTGGTATTGTGTTTCCTCCAAACCTATTCCTGGAAACTTATCTACCTCAAGTGTTACCTACTGTTGGTTTTTTGTGTCTGTTTAGGGGATTCAGTGGACCACCAATTTGCTCTCAAGAGTTTCTCCCTTTAATCTATCCTGATCTAGATGGTATTATTGCCTCTTCTGAAAATAGTGTTTCCTGTACACTTGGTGGCAAAAGTCTCGTCTTCACAACTGCCAAGGCATGAAGTACAGTAAGGAAATATAAGTTCCACAGGTTGGTAAAGTGAAGAACAAGAGAAGTGTGTTTATTTGTCCTCTAAATGTTGAAACGTAGCAAGTAGAAAGTGTTGGTTTGTTGATTATCCCTGGTGTTCTCCTTCAAGACAAGACGCACTGAGTGAGGCGACATGAATTTTGGTGCCGACTGCGACATGAATTTTGGTGCCGACTGTACCGTGGGCGACTTTCAAGTAATGCCTTTCAACGGGTCCAAGGAGATGGGTTTCAACAACAACAACAACAACAACAGCAATGCTTCAAGTTTCCTCCTCCTTCTCTACTCTTCTTCACACTTTATTTACCCCCATCCCACTCCTTCCTCTCTCTCTCTCTCTCTCTTCTTCACACTTTATTTACCCCCATCCAATTTCTCTCTCTCTCTCTCTCTCTCTATCTCTCTCTCTCTCCTCCTCTCATCTCTCTCTCTCTCTCTCTCTCTCTCTCTTCTCTCTCTCTCTCTCTCTCTCTCTCTCTCGCGTTTAATGCTCACCACTAACCCCATACGAATCCTCTATTTCCAGTAAGTGATTATTTAGATTAAAGGCAGCATTAGCCTTCAAAGGTGGTATAAGGTACAGCTCCAGCCACGGCAGTCCTTTAATTAAATATCCCCAGACCCTTCATTTAAAGTCCCTTATTTGTGGTGTGCTCCCTGAATAAGCAAGCTGTTAATAAGACCGTACACATTAAAGAGAGGCATAGCATACTAAGTCTTGTGGTACATACATTGAAGGACTTTGTTTTCTCCACAGTATACTAGGAAACGGGACCAGGGTATAGCACAATAATATTTGGGGGTGTTCTTGTTGCTTGGATTAGTTTGGAGGAGTGGGTTGCTCCCTATAAATGTTACCCACACTGTACTATCCCATTTAATACCCTCCTACTCACGTCCTCAACACAAAAATACTCAAAGTTTCCCCATAAAGTTTCAACGGGAAGATATACACGATTGCACCCCTCTTTCCTCCTTCCTCCCTCCTTCTCTCTCTCTCTCTCTCTCTCTCTCTCTCTCTCTCTCTCTCTCTCTCTCTCCCCACACGTTGCTCCTGCTTCACCCACTCACTCTCTCTCTCACTCTCTGTCCACGTTGCTCACCCACCCACACTCTCCCTCTCTCTCTCTCTCTCTCTCTCTCTCTTCTCTTTTCTTCTCTCTCTCTCTCCACGTTGCTCCCCCACCACCCACCGACACACACACACACACTCTCTCTCTCTCTCTCTCTCTCTCTCTCTCTCTCTCTCTCTCTCTCTCTCTTCTTCAGCAGTGGCCATTCTTCACTTCCCTTCCCCACCCATTCTCTCATTTCTTTATTTTTATCTTTTCATTTTCTGCTATTTTATTGTTACTTAAACTGAATCACCTCCGTTTTCTCTTGTTTTCCTTTCCCTTTACATTTATCTTCCTTCTTTTTCCACTCGCTCTTCTTCCATTTTGTCTTTGATTTCTTTCATTAATCTGAAGCTCTATTTTTGTTGTTGTTTTTTGTTTTAGTTGTTGTTGTTGTTATTGTAGTTGTTCAAATATTTTTCTAGCTTCTTTATCCTGACATTTCTTCAACTTTTCCCATAATTTTTTTCATTTCTTAAAGTGTTTTCATCTAAAATATTATACGACACGGAATAGGGTATAGAGTCGGGTGTTTGGAAGGAGTTAAGGAAGTGGTTTATACTGTAGGTAGGGAGGAGGAGGAGGAGGAGAAGGACGAGATGATGACACAAGGCTGGGAAAAACTGGAAGAGGGAGGGAGGGAGGAAGTGGTTAGGGAAGATGAAATGAAAGTGTGTGTATTAAGTGAAAATATGTGAGAAAAGCTGAACAAAAGTTGGAATAGAAAGGGAAGGAGATGGAAGAAATGGATGTGAATGAGTGGCAAGGAGAGGGAATAAAACAACTGAAGCAGAGAAGGAAGGATATGCAGTAGGAGAGAGGAGGAGAGGAGAAAGAGTGAAGGGAAAATAGGGAAAGTAAAGGGAGGTGATTAATTAATGTTTGTAGAGTGTTTTTTACTACAGGATGAAATGTTGATGCTTTTCAAGAGTGATGGAAGCCGATGTATATTTATTGTCTCATTAACACGAGATGTTTAGATCTTCTTTCCTATCTCTCTCTCTCTCTCTCTCTCTCATCTCTCTCTCTCTCTCTCTCTCTCTCTCTCTCTCTCTCTCTCTCTCTCTCTCTCTCTCTCTAATAATGTACAATGCAATTTTTAGTGACAACTAGTACCTTCAAAATAAGGTACCATATGTCTGTACTTGACAGAATGTGATATACAGTAAGTACACCTCTGTGAGTCCTTACAATTATTCTCACTAAACATTAGAAATCTGATTGGGAAGATACATTTTCCATTGAGTAATTATTCAGCTTAACATTTGCCATTTTCTCACTTGGTATAATTATAATACCTGATTTCTCTTCATATTTGGTACAGTCTGTCAATGATGCACGTACCCTACCCTCGTTCAGTTACTCGCAGTTTTAGCTGGTAAAATCTGGAGTAGTAAGGAGGGTTATCTTACAGTGATTGTGATTGGTCGATCTAATATCTGCTGTAAGATACCCCTGCTTTCTACTCCAGATTTTACCAGCTAAAACTACAAGTAACTGAACGAGGGCTAGGGTACGTGTATCATTGACAGACTGTACTGTACATATACTGCATTACTTCTATCTTCCTGCTACACTTCTCCCTCTCTTCCACCTGCCCATCCCTAGGAGTCATGGGAGTTCCTGTTGTCACACTATGAAATCTTCGTTCAGCTCCCCCTCACCCCCACTCCTCCTCTTTCTCATCCTCACGCTGCATCAATCCCCCATTTTGCCCAAGGTTGTTTTTATCCTATCTCTCTGTATCCCCTCCTGTCTTCGCTATATCTGTCCCTTACCTTTTCCTTTTCCTTTCACCCTCCAACAATATATATAGTGACCAACACCCACCTGTTCTGTTATGACCATCCATATCATATTCCATTCTACCCTACCCTACCCTACCCTACCATATAGCTAACCTATCTCTGTCCCTCTGTCCCATTCTACCCTATCCTACCCTATCCTACCCTATACCTATCTCTGTCCTAATCTTCCTTACCTTACCATATCATATCCTGTTATTACCATCTGTGTCCCATTCTACCCTACCCGACCCTACCCTAGCCTCACCCTACCTATCTCTGTCCCATTTTGCCCTACCGTAGCCTCACCTGTGGTCGTTAGCATAGGTGTGGTCGTCCCAGGTGAGCAGTTCCAGCTTGTCGTCCACTCGCCTCAGCCACGACACCTGTACAACGATAAAGCATCAGGGTAAGAAAAGGAGATTCACTGATTTAAATAGCAAGTCAAAATACACCGAGTGCTTTTTTTGACCTGCAGCAGGGAACCTTCTTTTAACTTTGAGTTTCTGCTTGGACTTCGATTGGACGCCATAACGAACTTGGCGTTGGGGCCAAGATTTTAAACCAAGCATCCTTAACTTTCGTCTCACACATAACGCCTTCTAATAAAACAAACTTGCTGTTACCTTGTGCTTGATGGCAGATTGTGTTTGTATTATTGTTGTTGTTGTTGTTTACCTCTTTGCTGTGATGCATGAGTAGTTAATTGTCTTTCCAGTGTATATTTTTATGGAATCACTAACTCATAATATTACATTGAGTAAATCCAAACTGGCAACAAGTGATTTCGTTATGTGAGAGCTATGGATGTGCCTAGGCCTACCGGTATATCTGGATTTTTATCCCTCCAGTGCTATGAATTAATTAAGGTGACATATGGATGGTTTTTCCCTTAAACCTTTACATCAGTTGCTCAGCTTCAGTGGTGGTCTATGTCACGAGTCAAATTTGATCGTGACATATTAATAAATTAAGTATAGAAATAATGCTTCAGCCTAGTGGTTGAGAAAGCGAAAGGCAGGAGTGTGTGAGGTAGAGAGTAGGAGCACCGTTCATGTTAGAGCCTGCGTCCCTCCCCCTCTCTGCCGTTAATCCTTCGTTTCCCCACTCGTTGGCTCTGTAATTATTGATTTTTGCGTGCACGACAGATATTCTTTTAAAATCTCCATATGATTCGTGAAGAGGATAATTACCATGATCAATTTACGTGGCGTTATTACGATTGCATGTATGGCTGGGTGTGTGAATGTGTATAATATGAGGTTCTAGTCAGACAGACAGTAGGATTCAAACTATTGTGTGTGGCGCCCTGTATATCGATCCAGACGTTGGTAGCTTGGGGGAGGAGCTTATAGCCTGGCTGGGGGAATTCTCGTGATTTAAACTTCAGTTCATCTCCTACTCGTATTCAGCATACACGTAGCCTCGTGGCGCTCTAGCCTCTCGTGGAGTAGCAGCCTACAATGGTCGAATTCATTCAGTTACGGCATACTAATGATTCGTGATCGAGTGCTGGGTGTGTGTTGAACATTGAAATTGCGAGTGGGAGGACAATTCATGTATGAGTATTGAAAATCTCTCATACGTGAATGAATTTGAACTCCGAGTTCGCTTCCATCTTGTAACACATACGTGGCTCTCTCGACCTCTCGTCTCTTCTTACGTAACACGCAGGGCTGACAGTGAATGCCAGAATATTCTCGGTGCCATTCACCAGTTTTTCTCTAGTGCTTCACGGAGTCACTCTTGTTGTTACTTGCAACAGAAAAGCAAATGATACGAGGTAAGGTTTTGTGCAGTAGCGTTCTGCATCCTACTTGGTGTAATATTATAGAAAACGAGTGCCATGTGTGTGACTGAAATTACAGATGTGAAGAACAAGTGTCTATGTGAAAATAGGAAACTTAATCACATAGATACTGGAACTCGTATTATTAGATTATAATTATTATTAATTAAAGTAACAGTAGGGGTCTTGAAATAGCACCATAAAATTACGAGTGTTTGGGGAATGTATCACCTTGGTTACACACGTAATATTCGCTCTCGTCCACTCATTCACGTGGATATGACGAGTGATAAATTACAGATGTGACATTGAAAATTAACTGAGGTGAGACATAGAAATTGAAGAATAGAAAAATATTGAACATAGAAAAATAGAAACATAGAAAATGGAGAACAGAAAATCGACTGAACACTCGATGGAAAATAAAGCGAGAAAATATTGGTACTCGGAAAGAAAACAACGAGGACAATAACAACACGACTCCGACTGATAGAAAACGGGAGTCATATTAAGAGGTAACTTAAGTATTTAGTTAGCTAGTTTTGCGTGGTGGATGAGTGAACGTGTGTGACTATATTAATTGATTTCATGTTGGTGTACTGGAAATTTCAATAAATATAGTTAAGCGATTGTGATTGGTTGTTTCATACACCATATCCTTTCATTCTATAATTTATAAATGCATTCATATCGGAATACCTCACATTAAAAATAAATATGTTGACAAAAAAGGAACTTGCAATGAAGGGGAATAATTTAACCTCTGAAACCTTCTTTGAGCCAACACAATTAAGGTTAATTAATAAAATCCGGGTAAGGTAAGTCAATTGGTTGAATAATTACTTACTTGATTATTATATACATTATAATAATTCAATGTTGCACTAGAAAGCTTATAATTGCATGGATCTCCAAGGTGGGGCCACAATTCTTTCAGTTGCGTATATATTACAAGTCAAGTTTTCTCCTTTTATTTTTGTCACAGTCTACAGTTCTCAAGAACATTCTTGTTCTTATTCGCGATAATATGGATATAAAGGCGGCGTCATACAGGCTCAAAGCTTCTACAACTGCTCCAAATTCTTATGAACCGTTTTGCTGAAGGTATTATTAACCATCCCTTGTGATTGTCACACGTGGTGTTTACGCGTTTATGGAAACATAAACTCAAGAAGAAGAAGAATAGCAGAGAGATTTATGGCGACCACTACATCTGGTATTCGTGTGTTACAAGAACTTTTCTTTACACACTGACTCTCCATCTGTAACACTGCTATTGAGTGAAGAATTTTGTAGTGTTTTGCTTTCCATCGTTCATTGTTTACATTGGTGGCAAGTCAATGTACTGTAGATACTGGCTGGAATGTTGTGATGATTAGTTTACTTAAATCCAGAATTACATTAGACAAAATATTCATATTCTGAAATTAAAATTTGTAATGTTCTTATCATATATATTGGAATATTATATTTCTTCTGTATTGTTTTATGATAGCAAGAAGAGCTCATTTGACGACCAAGGATAGCTGCCTATGCTAGCTTCCACATGCTCTCCAAACTTTTCGTGAGCAAAAATCATACTCGTTTGCTCATAGTTCCAACAACCTTGAGCAAGATTGTTGAAGCAAAATACAACTGTTGGAGGAAATGTGCCAGTGTGACGCCGCGTTAACAGTTCACCATAAAGAAAGGCAAGTTGATAAAATAGTTATAACCAAAGTTGTCTATCACTGTCGGGTTACTATTCAGTACATGACTGTGGTGTTCCAATATAGGACTGTGTTGTGAGGGTACATTACATTGTTGCCGACTCTACAGGATTGTGTTGTGAGGGTACATTACATTGTTGCCACTCTACAGGATTGTGTTGTGAGGGTACATTACATTGTTGCCACTCTACAGGATTTTGTTGTCAGTGAGATTGACTTTGGTTTCTGAGTATATGTATTATGTTTGCATCACAGTGACAACAATGTGAAGTCAATACAACTCCTTCAGTTTCATTGTACTATACTAAAGGTGTAGGTGAAGTTTACATCAATGTGGTTAATAATTATTATGAGTGCTATAATTTGGACCATCGTTAAAAGGAGATATGGCTTCTGTGAATAAATGTAGATTTTCCGAGCTCACTTACCCCAGTCAATTTCGAAAATGGACACCTAGTTGACACTTTAGTGTGCAAGAAAATACTTGGAACCTTTATTCCTGGTGAGTTACCGAGAATTGTATTTCACTGTTGCCTTCAGAGGAAAAACTCCTAAAAAATTTACCATCCTTCGCCAGAAAAGTAAGAATTCTTAACTGAAAATAAAAATTGCTGAGGAGGAAGAAAAACTACGTGAAAGAATAGGGTAAGAAAAATACGAGAGGCGGCCAGAGAAGGAAGAAAAGAGGAGAGAGAGTGACAGTAAAAACAGGCGAGCGAGAGAGATAGATAGAGAGGGAGAGAGAGAGAGATTTATATGTGAAGGAAACTTTTCACGGCAGAGGGAGTCCATTGTCAGGCCTGCAACACCCCTGCAAGTGATGTCTGTCCTCCCACTCTGACCCTCTCTCACACTCTGACCCCTCTCTCCCACTCTGACCTCTCCACTCTGACCCTCTCCACTCTGACCTTCATCCACTCTGACCCTCTCCACTTTGTCCCTCTCCACTTTGTCCCTCTCCACTCTGGTCCTCTCCCACTCTGACCCTCTCCACTTTGTCCCTCTCCACTCTGACCCTCTCCACTCTGACCCTCTCCACTCTGACCTTCATCCACTCTGACCCTCTCCACTCTGTCCTCTCCCACTCTGACCTCTCCCACTCTGACCCTCTCCACTCTGGTCCTCTCCACTCTTGTCCTCTCCACTCCGTCCCTCTCCACTCCGTCCCTCTCCACTTTTGTCCTCATCCACCCTGGCCCTCTCCACTCTGACCCTCTCCACTCTGCCCTCTTCCACTTTAGTCCTCTCCCACTCTTATCCTCATCCACTCTGACCTTCTCCACTCTTGTCCTCATCCACTCTGACCCTCTCCGACTCTTGTCCTCATCCACTCTGGCCCTCTCCCACTCCTTTCCTCTCCACTCCATAAAGGCACACTCGGGTCCGCCATTCCCATTTCCTCTCATATCAGGCCATTCCGTCCTTTTATTTTCATTTACCGCCCTTATTCCAAAAACGTCTACTTACACTTTTACCCATAATGATTAGAACCTACTTTAAGGGACCTGGTGATCGTATACGAGATCTGGTGGCTTCTGATTCCTCCTCCTGACTATGCCACAAAATAAGCTCCTTTAATTAACGTGTAGGTGGTGTTTGGTGGCAGTGTTTGTAGGACTCCACTAACCTCCACTTTTCTGACTACATCACGAGGGTCCTTAATTAATGTACTGCGAACCGTCGTATAAAGAAGCTACAGACCTAAGCCCAAATAAACCCATTCTAACTCACTTGAACAGCATTACAACACACTCTACTTAAGGGGGTGTGGGAATAGGGGGACAGGCTTGGGGGGGGGGTTGCAGGAGTAGGGGGGACAGGCTTGGAGGGATTTTGGGGGTTAGGGAGTTGCGGGGAATAGGGGGACAGGCTTTCTACGAACCCCAAGCCTGTCCCCTATTCCTGCACCCCCCCAGTCCCCCCCCCCAAACCTGTCCCCTACTCCCACACCCCCTTACAACATAATTATAAACTCTAACTACACATTCATTACTCCACAACTCTCTCAATTAATTAAACCTGAACACAATAATTGCTACTTTTTTATTTATTTATTTATGTAACCCAGAGCCAGTAAGTATGTATGTATACAGTGTCGTCAGGGAAGGGTATATAATATCTAAGTTGATCTATTATATCATTAGAAACATGTTTTGATTTGAGTTTTTGTTTATAAGTTGTGAATGTTTTGGATGGAGGAATTTACTTTAAGTTGTGCTGTAGTTACTCTGCCTGAATCATGG
>JAWZYT010005712.1:0-49714 GCA_034508575.1 Petrolisthes manimaculis
AATCTGTTGTTTTGTGTCTAGTTTGGAGGATTCACTAACCCTCCAATTTACCATCAAGTGAATCTTCCCTTAATCTAGGAGTGGAGTAAAACCTGAGGACCAATGGTGTACCTGTCGTCCCCTTAACTCTCTTCTCCCCGACGCCCACCTGACTGCCTGGGAGTGAGGCTTCCAGGTCCATGATTGCTGTTCTCTGTTTGGCTTCCCCGTCCGTGCCTTGTCCCCCCTTCCCTTCCCCTGCCCCCTCCCGCCCCCAAGCTCCTGTGTGTGTGTGTGTGTTTGCTCTACCTTGTCCCGTGAAGATCCGACGAGCCTCCAGTTGTTTGTAAGCATCTGACTGGCTTTAATATTTCAGAGGGGCGGGTCGTTTTCATTTTGCTTGCACAAACATAGGAATCTATAGGGTTTGTTATGATCTGAGTTGGGGCCGCTGAATGTTGGAGTTTACACACAATATCAAGGAGTGTAGATCAGAAATTGGCAATGAAATGGGAGGTAAACCAGATTAGTCCATTCGGTATAACACAACACAGAGCAGTAACACATCGGTGATTTTCCTCTTGGCAAAGTTTGGAGGAAGCACCAACCTTCAGCTGATCGACAGCATCCATCCCGTCCCTCTCAATGGATTAAGAGGAGGAGGAGGAGGAGGAGGAGGAGGAGGAGGAGGAAGAAGAAGAAGAGGAGAAAGAAGGGGAAGAAAAGGAGAAAGAGAAGGAGGAATAGGGGGGGGGGGGAGGAGGAGTAGGAGGAGGAGGGAAGAAGAGGAGAGAGAGGAGGAAGAAAAGGAGAAAGAGAAGGAGGAATAGGGGGGAGGGGGGAGGAGGAGGAGTAACAACTGTGTGTGTGTTGATGCTGGACTGAGAGGGTTTACCCATGTCATATTCAAGTGGTCGCCCTCGAGGGTCTGACAGCACGAGGACACAATCGCCTTTGTCATGCGCTGTTGTGTCTCTAGGTCGTAGAGGAAGGGGGGGGGGGGGGGGGTAGAGTTATAGGGATGCTAAGGGGCTGGGGATTGAGGGATTAACAGTCTGTGTTGTCCTTCCTAGTTGAGTGGTTCTGGGGTTGTTAGGCTGTGTTGTGCTGGCGTATAAAGATTTCTAATTAAAGTTTACATGGTGTGTTGTCTTTTAAAGTTGTGAGGTTGTGGGGTGGTCATACAGTGTTGTGCGTCACGAGGTTGGGAAACAATCATGCAGTGTGCAGTGTTATCCCTCCAAGTTGAGAGTTTTATTTAGTTTTACGTAGTTTGATGTGATACCAAGTTAAGGTTGTGGAGTTATCATGGAGTGTCGCATGCCTCAAGGTTGGGTTACAATCATGTAGTGTTTCCAAGTTAAAAGTGAGATTACGATGGAGTTCCTTTGTAATCAGTAAGTTGAGAAGGAGATTTTTGTGAACGATGAGGCAGACATGTGTGTGTGTGTGTGTGTGTGTGTTTGTGTGTGTGTTTGTGTGTGTGTGTGTGTGTGTTTGTGTGTGTGTGTGTGTGTGTGTGTGTGTGTGTGTGTGTGTGTGTGTGTGTGTGTGTGTGTGTGTGTGTGTGTGTGTGTGTGTGTGTGTGTGTGTGTGTGTGTGTGTGTGTGTGTGTGTGTTCGTGTAGTGTTCGTGTGGTGTGTGTTTACATGTATTTGTTTGTATGTGTCTGCGTGTGTGTGTGTGTCCTGAGTCTTAACAGAGGCGACATACCAGGTGTGAATGAGAAAGCTGACAGAGAAGAGGAGCAGACGAGCGTGAAAGCAGAGACAAGAGAAGCGAACAATGGACAAGAAGAGTCAACAGATCCCGGGTACCATGACTGTCGCGTCCGGTGCATGGAGGTGAAGAGACAATAATTTATTTGCATACATTATAATATATTTGGGAAAGGCAGTTGTTCCTATATCATCCCTGTGTGGCTTTGGGTTTCTGTCATTACGTGGTTGAAGCGTGCATGGTGGTGTACTGCCATAGTGTTTTGTATTAATGATATTGGTGTGTGTGTGAATTTGCGCAGTTTTAAAGGTAAAATTCAAATGCAAAAAACTGTAAGGAAAAAAAGTAATTTATAGAATGTGAAAAGGCAGGTGATGAGATTTTGATGAAAACAGAGAAAGCAGAAAATCCGTGCCAATAAGTAAGGACAGTAAGAAAAAAAAGACGAGTAAAATGAGAAGCAAGAGAAATTCGAGAAGAAAATGTACAAATGATCTTCATGAAAAGCAAAAGGAAACAGAAGGTCAGGCTACAAACGAGGTGGGAGGAAGACTGAAGGGGAGACAAGAGTAAAAATACACTCCAGGGAAGCAAGACATTTCACACTCTGGAAGGGAAGGATAAAGAACATGTGACAAATGGCCTTAGGGGTCCTCGTGTTGGAGTCAGATATTTGGAGGTTAGCGAGTCCTTCAAACATTGCCACGAGACACCACCTATATTGAAGGAGCTTTGTTTAGTGGCATAGTCAGGAGGAATCAGAAGCCACCAGGCCTTAATGAATCAGGATGAAAAAAAGATATAATATATTTTCTTCCACACGTTTGTAAGACATGGTATTACAGTAAGTGAAAGAGATATTAAAGTAAATACGATGGAGGATAAAACATTATGATTTCAGAACAACAGAACATTTATTATTGAAGTGAAATACATACTGACTAACTTTTACCAAACATTGATATGAAAAATAAAAATATAGTGTACTCTGTGTAAAATTTGTAGTGTACTCTGTATGAACGATGCTCATAAAGTAGGATGAAATTACAAACTGATATGAGAGAGAGAGAGAGAGAGAGAGAGAGAGAGAGAGAGAGAGAGAGAGAGAGAGAGAGAGAGAGAGAGAGAGAGAGAGAGAGAGAGAGAGAGAGAGAGAGAGAGAGAGAGAGAGAGAGAGAGAGAGAGGAGAGTATATGCTGGTAGAGAGAGAGAAAGAAAAGGGGGGTAGAGTATACAGGTTGAGACAGTAGGAATGAAAATATGGGGGAGAGAGAGAAAAAAAAATACAGGATGTGAGAGCAACAAAGGAAAAGAAAAGAACGGACGATGAACGACGTAGGACGAAAAAGTTGTAAGTGTATTCTAAGGATATTACGCTAACAATGGAAAAAAAAAAAAAAATCGCTCACTCTCTCTCTCTCTCTCTCTCTCTCTCTCTCTCTCTCTCTCTCTCTCTCTCCTCTCTCTTCTCTCTCTCCTCTCTCTCTCTCTCTCTCTCGTCTTCAGATTTACGTGTTCAGTCAGCCTGCCAGTCAGATAACGAGTCCTACATACATACATACATACATACATACAGTATATATATAGATAGAAATGGAGACAGGGTGATCACAGTACACCTCGCTCACGTAAAGAGGATGGCATTCACCTGTGCAAACCAGTGACAGTGATATGACAGTGATAAAGTGCCAATGCATTCTTGATAACGGGGTCGTGCGTGTGTGTGTGTGTGTGTGTGTGTGTGTAAGCGAGTAATTCCTCTCTTTCAGTTTTTTTTTTCGAGGAATTTCAATAAGCTGACCTACCTACCGCGTTGAAGATTTTTTTTAATCACAATACGACACTCCCCGATTCACTGTATTTCAGAAATTATTGTTCAGCGTCATAAAAATGTTTTGTTGTTGTGAAAAGGAACTGCAGTATATTATTGTTATCCCTTCTACCAATGTGCACTTGCCATTTTATTATCCGTTGATCTCCACCTGCAACGTAATATAACGAGCAGTTGCAAATTTATATATATACTGTATACAAATGCTAAATTAAAAGTACCCTATTAGTTGCTGGCAAATGTACAGTCACGTTCAATACTCCTGTCAACACCTTTCCAATGAAAAGGGCCTCGATAAATTATGAGAAACTATAGTCGTAGATCTGTACAAAATAATATGAGAGGTTTATAACACACTACGAAATACCCCGTCAGTTCTTAAAAACTTGGATCCTATTTCACGACAGGACTATTAATTAAAATTCACTGTACAGTCGACGACAAAAGTCATGTCGCCTCACTTAGCGTTTCTTGTAGGACATAACATAAAGAATAGTCACCGAACCAACACATTCACCACCAACAACACAGAACAACAATATAAAGGGCATACAAAATAGTTAACTACTCCTTGGTTATCATTTTACGGGTCTGTGAAGCTTATATTTCCATACTGTACTCCAGGACTTGGTAGATGTGACGACACTACTCTTACACCCGACTGTACACTAATAAATAAAGTTACTGCCACACTCACCATCATCACAGGTAGAGACATTTTATGATACCCTCATAGGAAATACGCCCAAGGTAAAGTTAATAACACCACCAGCCAATAACAAACACTATTTATCATTTATGTCTTTTTGTCTATCTCTTCCTGTCTATCTGTCTATAATCTGTTACCTACGTGTCTCTCTCTCTCTCTCTCTCTCTCTCTCTCTCTCTCTCTCTCTCTCTCTCTCTCTCTCTCTCTCTCTCTCTCTCCTCTCTCTCTCTCTCTCTCTCTCTCTCTCTCTCTCTCTCTCTCTCTATCTCAGCCCTGCTCACTTGCTACCCATGTAATCGAGTGAGTGATGTGAGCCTCTATACCTTTACACACATTGACTCCAACATGACACCTAATGACGAGCTGGTTGCCTTAGTGACCGACCGCCTGGAAACAGAGTGTGTGTGTGTGTGTGAAGAGAGAGAGAGAGAGAGAGAGAGAGAGAGAGAGAATGATGATGGTGTGTGTGTGTGTGTGTGTGTGTGTGTGTGTGTGTGTGTGTGTGTGTGTGTGTGTGTGTGTGTGTGTGTGTGTGTGTGTGTGTGTGTGTGTGTGTGTGTGTGTGTGTGTGCTGACGTAAAATATACACACACACACACTGTTTGAAGAAATCTGATACAGGGATTAATTATTCTGTACGTGTTAAAATGAAGAGAGTCCACTCTCGACTGCTTATGTTTTCGAGTAGGCGGAAACAAGCAATACACGTGGGATAAAGTTTGTAAAGTATGTACAGTATAGCCTACGTTACCCTCAACATTACTTAACAGATAGTCTACAGTAAATGCATACAAGGACGTAAAAACAAAAACATTAGGAGAATCTTTTCATCCCGGCGACGTATGAGTGAAAGGACGATATTATTTATAGTAGTTATAAGGAAAATATGTACAGTCGCGGTACAAACATAGTCTTTGATCAGGGTGTAAGGGGAAGTCTGGTCAAGGATTATGTGCCGCGAGTGGAAGGAAATAGGTGATAATCCTGAGTGGTCATTGTTTTTATCACCAACTATAAGGAAAAGTATATAAACACAAAATAATGTTACGTACGGTGACAGCCATCCCCGCCTGACACGACTGGAGGGAAACAGAGCTATAAAGGTGAATAAAGGGCGGAAAGTTGGTCCATACTTCACGACTACTGGCCTGAGAAAGGAGGAGGAGGGGGAGGAGGAGGAGGAAGAGGAGGAGGAGGAGGAGGGGGAGGGGGAGGGGGAGGAAAAGGAGGATGGGTGGGACAATTGAGGGGAGGGGGGGGAGGTGTTTATGTATGGGTGAAAATGAGGGGAAGGGAAGATGAAGGGGGAAGAGAGAGAGAAATGAAGATAGGGACTGATAATAATAGAGACTGAAAATAGGGACTGAAAAATAGGAAATGAGGAATGAATGAGGATTGGAAATGAGGAATAGTGATGTTAAATGAAGATGCGGACTAAAAATGGGGACTGGAAATGGGGACAAAAAATGGGGAGTGAAAGTAACGCTGAGAATGTGTGCTGGTAATGGGGACAGAAAAGGGGCACTAGTAATGAGCACTGAAAAAGGAGTTTGATAAATGGGAAATGGTATTAATTTATAAAAGAAAGGTAATAGGGACTTATACACGAGTCTGGGAAAGGGGACGAGAAATGGGGACTAGGAAATAGGGACTCCTGGGGATTTTGGTGGCTGTGAACTAAATTGCATATAGGGTGTAAGAGGGGGGAGGCGACCGAAGCTCCCTGTTTACACTTTAATGGCTTGGGACTAACATAAGGAGAAAGGAGGAGATGATGAGGATGGAGGATGAGGGGAAGGGAAGCTGAAGGGGGAAGAGAGAGAGATGATGGTGTATGATGATGATGGGGAGGATGAGGAGGAGAAGGATGGAGGATGAGGGGAAGGGATGATGAATGGGGAAAAGAGAGAGATTATGATGTTGATGTTGATGATGATAGTCCAAATACTGATTATGATAATGGTAATAATAATAATGATGATGATGATGATACAATTTTAGACAAATCATACATACATACATACATACTTCCTCCTCCTCCTCCTCCTCCTCCTCCTTCGCCAAAACAATTATCTTCTCTTGTTTCCCTCTCACATAAAATCATCATTATTATGTTCCCTTACTCAGATTTAACCTCGTCGTTCTTCGGTACAAAAGCATGCATCAATAACTTCAATAACCCATTCCATACACTGTACACATGAACAAGACTTCTTCTCATACTTGACAAACAAAGGCCAATGGAACTCCAAATAAATCCTCAAAACTCCAGACTTGACGAGGAGTGGAATTTATCCGGCTTCTACTATTTGTGTAACGTTATTGGAAAGGCAAATTGGGTACGAATGTCAGCAGATGGGAAACCTCAGCCAGACTTATGAACGAAACTCTTGAAGATGATTAGGGATGGTATTATTAAACGAGAATAAAGGCTCCTCGTCATATAACAAATGTTTATTAGACTCTTGACAAAATGCACTGCAGTAACAATATCACCTGCGCTCCACACATTTCCAAGATACACACACACACACACACACGCACGCACACACACAAACACAACACACACACTCCACAACTCCTAACACACACACACACACACACACACACACACTCCACATCTCCCTCCTCCTCCACCACCACCACCATTTTTAAGCTCCATTTACTGCCGGACCATCACCACACACGCTCCACATTAATTTAAGATCACCACTACATTTTTTTCAGAATCACTCACCACACACACACACACACCACCTCCACATCACAATCTCCACAACACACACTCCATAATAAATTACCTCCGGGACCATCACCAATTCAACACGCTTCACATCAGATTCTCCACCCCAAATACTCTCCATATCTCCACCACCACCACACATACTCCACATTATGATCTCCACCAAACACTCTCCATATCTCCACCACCACCACCACACATACTCCACATTATGATCTCCACCAAACACTCTCCATATCTCCACCACCACCACCACACATACTCCACATTATGATCTCCACCAAACATTCCGATACCTACACACATAGGCTACTCCATATCAAACTCTTCACTAACACTCCAATGCCACCACAACCACAAGTAACCCACTACACACTCCACATCACAATCTTCACCAAATACTCCAATACCACCATCACCACCAACCCCAAATACTCTCCAATATCACCACCATTATCACCACCACCACCACCACCACCAATAAATACACTCCAATATCACCACCATTATCACCACCACCACCACCACCATCATCACCACCACCAATAAATACACTCCAATATCACCACCGTCATCACCACCACCACCACCAATAAATACATTCCAATATCACCCCCACCACCACCAATATCACCACCATTATCACCCCCCCACCCCCCACCCCCACCCCACCTGGCCGATGGTTGAGTCTCCAGTGATGCATAGCGTATCTGGCTGCCAACGCTTCTTTGGTCACCGGTCGTGTGGAAGATGGAGGCGACACACGACTTCCACCTTAAGGGGATAGTTGGTATATACTTCTGGTACGGTGAAGCGACTCGATTCCTCCAAACTATGTCAGGAAACAGGACCAAATTGTCAATAGTACTGGTGGTCTTCTTCTTGAAATAGTTTGGAGGAATCAGCTGCTCCAGATTTTCCAACACTGTACAGTATTTGCCTCTCTATCTGACCATCTGGTATCGGAGGGAAATTCGCTTCATCCGGGACCGAGACATTATTTTAAGGGAATACTAACTTATTGTGGTCCACTTGGAAGGCTACTGATTTGCAATATAAATTTAATACAGGCACTGAATAATACCTCACTGTATTGATAGTATTGCTGTGCTGTATGGGGTGGTGGTGGAGGCGACTAGAATATATGTGTGTGTGTGTGTGTGTGTGTGTGTGTGTGTGTGTGTGTGTGTGTGTGTGTGGAGGGTGATAATCCAAGGCATCGTTTCATAACCATTCCTGACCTCAGTGCTATTCTTCTGCAATCCAACATCACTGTCGAAGGTAAATCGAATACAATTGTTTCCTCCACCTGCTGCTACACAATAATAATAAAGAGTTACAGGTAAGTATAATACATTATCTTTTATTACTACACTCTTATAGGGATGAAGTATTTACAGCCATGAACTATAATTTCAGCTTAACTTGAATTGATATGTGGAGATTGGGTAAGCTGTCACTTGCATAGAAATGTTTGTTGTACAGTCAGCGGCAGAAGTCCTGTCGCCTCACCTGCTTCACTGAGACACACAGTGCTCATGGATTCAAGAAATACGCACTTTTTCTACACTTAATAATATCGACTCTATGAACATCGCTTGCCTCGGCGAAGCAAGTTAGGCGACAGGACTTTTGCCGCCTACTGTACACTTGTCTGGTCTTGAAATCATAGTCACGGCACTGAAATACTGCTTCTGACTTGGTGTTCAAAGTTGGTAAGTATCCTCTCGTGTTTCCGAGGCACAAGTTACTTTTCCCAGAAGAGTGATAATAACTGCTTCTGACAAGCCACTTGAAACTTCCTACCAATGAATCAGAGTGAACAAGGGGCTGACCCAATACCACGGACGTCAGGTGTACAGTCAGGAATAATAATACGTACCCAGACCTTATTGAAGTGTCCAATCATATATTATACCAGTACCACATCCACACATGTTGCGGTTTTTGCAAATTTTAGCCCTGTGTCATATGGGTCGCGGTACTAACTTAAGAAAATATATATTAGTATAATGTTACAATACAATTTATTTTTATTAAGTGGTAATTTTTATTGCGACTACACACTCTCGACAGACTGACTTAACTTCATTTTTGTATCCTTGGGTGTGAAGAAATTGTAGTTTGTGGCTGTATCTCTTTTGCTTCAAAGTTATATTACCTCTTTGCCCCCTGTCCAAAACTTCGCCTTCCTGCTACAAGTTGGTTGGGATTAATTCAACTTGTCTCCGCCATACACACACACACACACACACACACACACACACACACACACACACACACACACACACACACACACACCACACACACACACACACACACACTTATCGCTCCAGGACACTTAACCATTTCTCCCCTTCATTTGCCCTTATTCATTCACCAGATATAATTTGTTACCTCTTCTCCCCTTAGTTTAATCTACTCTCCCTCCTTTCTCTTACTTCCTCTTACTTTCACTATTCTGGTCTTTCCCACTTTTCTTCTACCTTTTGTCTCCTTGTTTTCCTCGACCCCCACGACGCCAAAACACAAAGTAAAAAGTAAACACCAATCAAACAACACCATATAAAACAGAATCAATATCAACACAACACAACAGAGTACAACACAACAGAGTACAACACAACACAACAGAGTACAGCACAACTGAGTACAACACAACATAACAGAGTACAGCACAACAGAATACAACACAACAGAGTACAACACAACACAAAACAAAGCACAATATTTCGCAGAACAACACACAACAACACAACAAGGGCATCATCACTAACAACAACCATTTTATAATTGAGGTAGGAGAGCATAAACAACACTCCAGGTACCCTACAGCCAGTGTCAAAAGGTCGTATCGCATCTCATTCCTAATTAAGGGACCCTGTGATGTAATCAGAAAATTGGAAATAGATGAGTCCTTCAAACATTGTCACGAAACACCACCTAAATAGAAGGAGATTGTTTCGTGGCATGGTCAGGAGGAATCAGAAGCCTCCAATTTTCATACACGATCACACTGACCTTATAAGGAAAAGAATACTACCAGATTAGACATGTTGCCAATGGAAAACCGACAATGAAATGAATAAAAATAAAAACTTAATATTCCTTTAATTAACACGACACCTAAATAATATTCCTCTTGATAACATATATTTTCTTATTCTTTTTTTTTTTTCCTATACTGCTGTACTGTACATAATTGCCTTCATTATTTCTGTTACTGTAAAATGATGAGGAAGATTACTACGGGATAACACGATTAATTGTTATTCCACCCTCAACGAAACCCGCCTCCTGTTAGATGTGTATGTTAGCCACTGTACAGGTGTTCAAATTATTATCATCACTGAGTATTTGGACAGCATTATGACAGTATTAGTATAAATATTAATGTAATGACAGAATTTTTTTTAGAAGTTGGTAAAAAAAGGAAATTGATAGAACACTTATTTTTATTTTCCATTATTTACTGTATGACTGATCTTTAGTGTAAAAATGTATTATGACAGATCATCTTTTTCCAGGACAATGTAAGAGGGTCATGACTGAATATCTCTTCCCTTCTTTACCACCACTTCTTGAGCGACTTTAGGCTGGTGTTGGACCCCATCACTTGGGAACCCATTAGGAGGTCATTAGTGAGAGACGGAGAAACATTCGGATGGGACTTTTCATTCGAGAGTCATTGATGAAGAGGAACGAGCCTTTGGGAGTCTGGGGACAAATACCTATAAATATTTCCACAAGTAGGTCAGGTTACATGTTAGCCACCATGAATATTTAGGAACGAATGTCCTCTTTATAATTATACCCCAGGCCTGTCAGGTCAGAATATGTGTATGATTGTATTTCCCAAATGTGCTAACTTAGGATTAATACCATACTTGAGTACGGATGTCTTTACTATCTATATATTCCCAAGTGTGTCAGATTATAAGAGCGCCTTGACTGTTTGGTAAAGGATTCCATCATCGTGTATTACCTTAGTGTATCGTATTATTTTGAGGAAAGATTTGCTAAGTTTGATTGTTATAGTTCTTGGATGTTGGGTTCTATCCTAAGCCACATTGTTTGTAATAGTACAGAATTGTTTAAATTTAGTTATTTTTAAAAACTTAAGCCATTGTTTAGGGTGGAATATAAATAACGTTAGGGTCCTGTCAGCTCAGGTTAGAGGGGGGTCAGGTTTGGTCATTATAAAGTCGGGTCAGGCCAGGTTACTTTACCCTAATCAGATCAGATGTGGTTTCATTCTAAAATGTATACATTTTTGATACGAGTGGATTAAGGTGACATGTAATGTAAGGTGACATGTAAGTGACAGGTATTAGCTAATTATTGAAGGCTACTGCGTCCTCCAACCTAAAACAAATGACCTTAGTATAGCTATTGCTCTGTGGTATAGTTCGGAAGAAGGCAGTAGCATTCGTCATCCAGATAATAATAATATTTTTTTTTGTATCAACCATACCGGAGAATATGATGAAAGGAAGAAAAACTTTGACAGTTCCCGTCAAAGTTGGGAGCAGCGCCCCCTTCCATCTCCCCCACGGGCTACAAAAAGATCCCCTCCCTTGAGAAATCGGGAGCCGGATACATATTCCCTGCTCACCAGGACCCCCGCCCCCCGGCCCCCGCCCCCCGCCCCACTCCCATTCCTTCCTCCTACCATTAGTTCATATTTACTTTTACTTTGAATTATAGTTATATAATGTATTGATATAATTATGTATGTACAGTATACATGAACGCACGTCTGTATAATAAGTATGTATGGATGGATAGACAGATGGATGGATGGATGGATGGATGGATAGATAGATAGATGGATGGATGGATGGATGAAGTGTAGCATGAGCGCAGTTATAGGTATTATTGCCTTTTCACATAAAAATATACATATGTTTGCCTGTACAGACATGTATGGATGGTAAGGAAGGGATGGGAGGGAAGCGAAAGATGATGCCAAGAGATGGAGGAGAAAGAAGGGCAAAGGAAACCACTGTTTATATGTTGAGGGGATGGGATGGAGGGATGAAGGAGGGTCGAGTGGATAAAGAGACAAGAAATAGCTCCTTTGCATAGATATCTCACCTCCTCCTCCTCCTCCTCCTCCTTCACTCTCCCTATACTCTAAATCCTCCTCATCATCATCTTCATCCTTCTTTCCCCTACCTCAAATCCTCCTCGTCCTCCTCTTCCTCTTCTTCCACTTCTGCTCTTCCTACTCCAAATTCTCTTCTTCCTCATTCTCCATTTTTTCTCCCCCTATTCCAACTCCTACTCCTCCTCCTCTTTTCCCTCTGACTGGCTGCTGCTATGAAAGAGGAGTCTAGTCTGTTTTTGACAAGCTCTATAAAATATCTACAGAAGAGCGGAAATAAGGACTATCGGTCTTCCTGAATCAGTGAGAGTGGAAGGAGATGAGATGTTGTACTGAACTGGAGAAGAGAAGAAATGAAAAGGTAGCTACTCTCAGCGAAAGAAAGTAGGGAATATAATTAATTATATGGATGGAGGAAGTATGGGAGGAAAGAGAAATATAGATAGATGAAGGAAGTAAGGGAGAGGAGTGAAAAAATAGATAGATGAATAGGGTGAGTGATAGTGGGTCCCAAAAAAGGAGATAAAGAGGGAGGAATGAATGAAAGAAAAGAGAGAAATGAGATAGGGATGACAGAGGAGAGAGAAGGATGGTGAAGAAGGCAAGGGAAGATGAAAGATGACTGACTGAGGCAGGAGGAAAATGAGAAATAAAATTAATGGGGAGAAAGAAAATGAAGAAAATAATAAAGGAGAAGGAAAAGTTGGGTGAGGAAGGAAGAGTTGGTTGAGGAGGGACGGAGTATAGTAGGAAGAGGAGGGTGAGTGAGGCAGGTAACAGGATCATAGAGGGACTGGAGGAGGCTGTGGACCTTTATAATTATGTATAAGGGAAGTGATGGAAGGACAACACGATAGACGCCAAACTGAAATATTGGATGGGATGTGTGGTCGCTTGTACTCACATTGGTTTTTTTGTTTTGTTTTCTTCTTTTTCGTAGGTAATATTATTTTTCTGCATGGGACTGACTATCAAAAAGGTCAGCCGTATTTCCCACGTCTACTGTACAATAGTTATAATTGACGGGTATTCGTTGATGCAATAGTAGTAATTTTTGCCTAGTTTTATACGTTGACATGAATTCAGTGGAACACACGCACTCCAAGGGACATTTTGGTAGAGTACAATGACCATGTTCTTGTGAATCAACGTTTTGGCATCTGTCGGGCCATTCAGTTATGATAGAATGGAAACGTCCGTACCTTTATTTTTCATCGTTTACCTTTCATCTTTTATCTTTCATCTTTAAGCTCTGCCTGCATTTCCTCAAAGATTGCTATTCAAAGAAGAACTTGCATGTTCCTTAATTCCCTCTGAAAGGTTCGATTAATTAGTGTAATCAGCTTACCTGCATCACACTACACCCCCTCGAGGAACTGACGGCTGTCCTCCTCCCCAAGGTGTTGTGGTGGTGACTAAGCCTGTACAGTTGAGGACGAATGGAATAGACACACCTGAAACCGGGGCCACTCATCGAGCATAGGGAAGGAAACGCCATTACACACAACGTCTCATTCTATCCTATACTCAACCAAGGGCCGTCCGCAGCTGTATAATTTATAAGCAGTTGTCCACCAGCGAAATTTTATCCAAGAGTATAATGTACCGATTCCTTTCTAAGTTATAATGACCTTGTAATACACGTCTCGCCTACCTTGAAGGAGGAGGTAAAGAATGATTAGGAGAAGAAGGAATAGGAAAATGAGCAGTAGGAGGTGGAGGAAAAGGAAGAACAGGTGAAGGAGAAGGAAGGACGAGAAGGTAACCAAGCAACGAGAAGGGTAATAATCGTATCGTTTTGCATCAATCTCAAACTTTGTAATTACTCTCCTCCAATATCCCTGGTGGTTCTCTGTCGTGCATGGGTCGGCAAGTTAGGGTTATTTCCAGCTGGGGTTAGATGGAAATATGCACACGTGTTGCTGAAAGAGGGAATAGATGGAATAGAAGAGATGTTGATAAAAGTAAGTAAGTAAGTGGTGACGTAGGTGGCAATGAATAGAGGTGTTGATAAAAGTAAGTAAGTGGTGATGTAGGTGGGAATGTAATATACAGGTG
This sequence comes from Petrolisthes manimaculis, assembly GCA_034508575.1. Classification (NCBI taxonomy): domain Eukaryota; kingdom Metazoa; phylum Arthropoda; class Malacostraca; order Decapoda; family Porcellanidae; genus Petrolisthes; species Petrolisthes manimaculis. The sequence continues at coordinate 14,147 of JAWZYT010005712.1, forward strand.
TTGATAGAAGTAAGTGGTGATGTAGGTGGCAATGAATTCAGGTTTTGATAAAAGTAAATAAGTGGTGATGTAGGTGGGAATGTAATATACTGGTGTTGATAGAAGTAAGTGGTGATGTAGGTGGTGATGTAGGTGGCAATGAATATGAATGGGAATGCAAAGTGTCTATGTTCGTATGAATAGAAAACTTGAAACAGATGAAAACTCAAGAGATGTCAAGAGTCTATGTCAGTGTGAATAGAGACGATGAAAAATAATTACATGTGTTAATACCAAGTGAAAATACAGAATACAAAATAATGCTCAAAGATGTCATGGATTATATATAGGAGGGATATTGAAACGATTGTAATACAGATACTCATACAATTGAAACCATACAAGATGAGGCAGACGGAGATAAAATTATACATTAGTGTTGCTGATGCTGATGTTTATGTAAAAATTATCATGTAGGTGTAGATTCACTGTAGAATAAATGAAGGTGGATGATTAGGGATAGTGTACGTGTAAATTGGTATATATGTATGTATGTATTTATGGATGGATGGATGGATGGATGTGTGTATATAATTATTCTTTTTCTCACGTTTTTTTTGTGTTCATATTCGTTTCCTTCAAGCCATTCTACTCTCATTCATTTCCAGTTTTTCCCTCACTCACTCCACCATCATCTCATTCAGTTTTTACCCTTCCTCCACCACTTTCTCCATCATTTAATCTTTCTCCGCCAATATCTTCCTCACTCTAGTCTCCCTTCACTATTATACTTTCCTTCCTTACTTCAATAAGCCTCCACTCCATCACTCTCTCCCTCCCCCAACACAAAATTATCTACACCACCCTCTCCCTCCCCAACCAATCTCCCTCAACCCACCACTCTCTCTACCACCCTCTCCCTAACCCCACCACCCTCTCCCTCACCCTACCACCCTCTCCTTGACCTCACCACCCTCTCCCTCACCCCACCAACTTCTCCCTAACCCCACCACCCTCACCCTCACCCCACCAGTTCTCTCCCTCACCCCACCACCCTCTCCCTCACCCCACCAGTTCTCTCCCTCACCTCACCACCCTCTCCCTCACCCCACCAACTGCTCCCTAACCCCACCACCCTCACCCTCACCCCACCAGTTCTCTCCCTCACCCCACCACCCTCACCCTCACCCCACCAGTTCTCTCCCTCACCTCACCACCTTCTCCCTCACCCCACCAGTTCTCTCCCTCACCCCACCAGTTCTCTCACTTCCTCCCATCTTCAAGTGCCCTTCCCAGCACAGGAGCAAGTTCCCATGGCAACATCATTCTCTCTCCTCACTTGTCCTTGCTATAAATACGAACAAGGTGGAGGAGTAAAGAGGGAACAGAGGAGGTGAGTATGTTATGTTAAGTTATGTTATGTTATGTTATGTTATGTTATGTTATGTACGTGAAGACTATTTCTCTGTTATCGTCATCATTCATCAGCATCATTATCATCATCATTTGTATTATGAATATTGATATATATATATATATATATATATATATATATTTTTTTTTTTTTTTCATTATCTAGACTAATTATGAATATTTATAAGTCTCTCCTTATTTATACTAATTAGCATAACATCATAAAACCATTTTGAAAAGGCTATTGTTGCCGGAATGTCCTCCTCCTCCTCGTCGTCGTTATCATTACGGTGCCATTATTATTATTATTATTATTATCCTTATTATAATTATTTTCACCTTCACTGTCTGGACTAAATCTATTCCACTTTGTTATATAATGCTTCTTTATTTGTAAACACTAGTGCACATCAGTTTTTTTTTTATATTTATTTATCTTTTTATTGTGGCAATCTAAGGAAAATCAGTTCACCTCAAAATAGGCAACATATATGAGGCAACCGTGAGCCAAAGGTTTCAATAACTTTAATAAATCAAACCCTACTCGACGTCTTGTTCATGTTGTCATTCCACTGTGGTATGTATATTGTGTCATACACGGGGAATCAGTCACTACCAAGTAAGAGTTGACAAATAATACACATAATCCTCCTCATCAACAACAACAACAACAACCAAGTACAAAATAATAATAATACAATACATACGAGTATAATCAATAGGCCAGAGAGGTTAGAATTAAGTAAACTAGTGATATCAATTAAGGGAATAGCACAGTGTTGGTAAAATTTAATATTGAGCAGGTGATTCCTTCAAACTATTCCAGGCAACAGGACACCATTATTTTTGTTCATCTGGTCCGGTTTCCTGGCATACCTTGGAGGCGCTCTAGTGTCCCAAAAGTGTATTACCCCCTGAACAGATAACTAACTATAACTTGCTACTCACCAAAGCCTGCAGCGTGTGAGGCGAGGACAAGAGGAGAAGAAGCAGAAGTAGCAGGAGGAGAGGCAGTACAAGCAGGAACGAGAAGAAGCAGCAGCAGGAGAGGCAGTATACAAGCAGGAACGACTAGCATGCAGCAGTACAAAGACCAGACAGAGGGTGGAGGAGTAGAAGCAGCAACAACAACAGCAACAGCAACAGCTGGAGACGAAGGCAAGTCACCATCACCGCCTCCACCGCTGCCTTGTTGTTGTGAAGTTTTCTGAAAGGAAGAGAAAAGTTCCACTGTAACGCCATAATGCTTTACTGCCTTCATGGGTTTATATAACACGATGTTCTGAGTAAAAATGTAAAATCCAAGAGAGAGAGAGACAACAGCTGCAGAGTTTGAGCCAATATTCTGCAAAAATGCTTAAGCTTGAGGATTTTTTTAAAAGTTAACAATAATGCCAAAAGAAAAAAAAAAGGTGAAATAATATTGCTTCGTTCAGAAATGTCTAAATCATGTTTTTTTTTTTTAATCCTTCATGCAAGAACAAACTATAGTGTGGTATTATATTTCTATAGGCTTTGTTATTATTTTTTCAGAAGGGAACAATGTGAGAAAGAAGTGTTGCAATCGTTAATACCATCAAACTTTACACTATTGAAAGGTGTATGTGTGTGTGTGTGTGTATGTATGTGTGTGTGTGTGTGTGTGTGTGTGTGTAAGTGTGTGTGTAAAACTACTAGTGTGACATCAGCTATAGAGAAAGCCGATTAACACATGAAAAAATCTGATAACAAAGTGTGTATGTGTGTGTTTGTGTGTGTGTGTGTGTGTGTGTGTGTGTGTGTGTGTGTGTGTGTGTGTGTGTGTGTGTGTGTGTGTGTGTGTGTGTGTGTGTGTGTGTGTGTGTGTGTGTGTGTGTGTGTGTGTGTGTGTGTGTGTGTGTGTGTGTGTGTGTGTGTGTGTGTGTGTGTGTGTGTGTGTGTGAAGAGAGCAAATAAAGGCAAGGATGGATTATCATTGTATTCTTTCTAAACTTACCCCTCTATACTCTATGATAATTCCCAGGAAGGCTTTTAGCATAAACGGATTAACCATTACTCTGGGTCTGCATATAAAGGTAGAGGAATGGTGCGGTGGTAAAGGGAAAGAAAGATTAATGATTCACCTAAACTATGCCACGAAACAGATCGACTATTACTGTAATACCATGGAGGGCATTTGTTTCCTGGCATAGTAAGGAGGAATCAGTAGTCTTCTAATTTGCCAACAAGTGAAGTACATAATTGCAATCCTCCCTGGGTTTCTGATTTGAATGAACACAAATCTCACTGGTACACAAACAGGATAGCTAAACATTTGCATATATTTATTATACATGTAATTATTCTTGATGATCGGAGTTTCTCGCATTGCGTAAAAAGAGCGGAGCATATTATTACATTGATGAGACAGAATATTAATAATTCCCCTCGTAATATATGAATATCTATAATATATTTTGACGAAAAATGTCGCATAAAAATAGTGTATACTTAATTTCAAATCTCGCTGCATTTGCATACGTTTTGACATGCAACGGTGCAACATTTACTCGCAACGATGATATGGCCAGGGATTTAAACCGTGGGTGCAATTATCGTGCTGCCAATATATCATCCTTCATCCTGTTATATTATACATCCAATATATTATATAGTTGTATAAAAAAAATTGTCACCCTATGAATATTCAGAAAAATATAAAAATTAGATATCTATATACTGTATATTTTAAAGCAAGTTTATAGTCAGACTGAGGACCCATATATTCAGGTCTGGGTACATCAAATAAACTTTACATACATACATACATACATACATACATACACACACACATACATACATACATACATACACACATACATACATACATACATACATACACACACATACTGCACATTCCAGCCCCATCAGAAGGAATTTATCATATAAAACTTTTCCAGGCAGCCAACAGATGCAACACAACACTGGAGTAAAAAGCATCTCCAGGCAAGAAAACCAAACTCATAATACTAATGGTGAAACGGTGAGTGTGATAAAAGTTTTAGTGACAGTACGAACCAACCACCACCACCACCAATGTGTAGATGCTAATGTATATATATATAACCCAGCGACTTGGAGGGAGGGATACTGCTTCCTCCACTCTATGCCAGGAAACACGCTACGGTACCTCAGTATACAGCATATATGTTAATAAAGGAGGATGTGTTTGGTAGAATAGTTTGAAGGAATCAGTAGCCCTCCCCTTCGCCCACACACTATCTGTCTCTTAATGCTGTATGTCATGGTTGACGTAGATAGACATCGATCAAAATTATATAGTTCCTTCTGGCATGAAAATTGTAGCCAACAAAATGTGACTTGGTGGAGTGTGCCCTACTCCCTCCTCCCCCCCCCCCCCTCACCTTCTCTTCCAATTTCCCTCCCTCTCTCTGCACTATGTATTTTTTGTTCTCTACCTTCCATTCGCCTCCCTGCATCTCTCCTCTCCTCCGTTGCCTATTTCCTTCTCGACCTTCCTCTTCCCTCCCGTTCCTCGTCTTCATCCTCAGTTTTATTATCACTGAAAATTGAATTCATCCAATATTCGCTGCCTCAAATATCACCTCCAGTTAATTTCTGGGAGAGCAGGATGAAAATCTGGCCAGAGACACGACAATCCGGTACAATCTCACCAGTAAATAAATGTATAAAATGAATAAATAAATGTATATATACAAACGCAACCTGTTTATTGGAATAGCTTGGAGTGAACAATAAATAAATACAATTGATCCACGTGAAGTTGTCGATATTTGTACAGTGTGTCCAAATTGTATCTCCCCCAACACATTGTTTCTTTTTTTTTCTCTCTCTCTCTTTTCTTTTCTTTTAATTTGTTTCCCCTTTTCTTTTTCTTTATTTTCCGATGCAATGGACGGACAAACAGAACACGGCTCCGAGATACCAGAACTATAGTTGTGCTTATTTATAAACTGAGGCCCGCATCAGATACTGGGAGAATGATTGTCTATTGTTGGAGAGAGTTGGGAGTAAGGTCACTGCCCCTGAAGCATTGACTAATCCTCAGCTGAACACGGATTGATGCCTCCCATGTGTGCTGGGACAGACGGACGTATATAGGACTGTGCACTGTGTTATCTTTTCTTTATTACTGTGTTATCTTTTCTTTATTACCTTCATGAACGGGGTTTGGTGGAAGGTCATGTCTTTACTCATTTTTTCCTGTTTTGTGTACTTATCCGTTGGTTAGTTAACATAATAACTCACAAATTTATACATGCATTTTGGTCAAACTTCACAGGATGATTGGACTGTAATCCAATCCAGTCTACTCTCACCCAAAAAGTCTAAGACATCGTTTTACCCAATCCAACCTAACCAAATTTGGCAAAGTAATTTTAACTTAGCCTACCCTAACCTAACTATACTCACTTACAACTTAGCCCTTCCAAACTGAATTTACCTAATCATATCAGAATCCATCCTAAACTTACAAACCCAACCCAAGCCAACCCAATTCATCCTAAACCAGAACGTATCCTAACCCATCCTATCCCAACCCGTACCAAACGAACAAACCAAGTCCCCTTACTCCAACGCTACCTCACGTAATGACGCAGAAAAAAGGTATAACATTTTTCGTAAGCCGAGCACAGGTGGTGAAACACAACTCCACACTCCTGCCTGCCTGCTTTCCTTCCACTCTCCTTCCTTCCTCCTCAGTTACACCTCCATTGTACTGTACAGTCGGCCTCAGGAATTCGTATACACCACTGTGAAAACAAGGGTTCGTAACAACTAGAAAATTTTGTACATTAATTCCCTAAAACTAAACTTGTCTAGTAATATTATCAGCAGAATAATGCCTACCGTATGTATAGAATAAAGACCTCTCGTAACCAATGCTCTGTGTAAGAATTCCTGAGTCCGACTGTACATCCCTTACTTCATTATACCCCAGTTTTAAATTCGCTGCACAATCCTCATTTTCTCTCCTTCCTTCCTTTCTTCCTCCTCAGTTACACCTTCGCTGCACAGTCCTTCATTCTTTCATTCCCTTTTTTCTTTCTCAGTTTTACCTTCGTTGCACATTTCTTCCTTCTTTCTTTCCCTTCCTCAGTTTTACCCTCTCGGAGAAATTGAATTCCCTCCATATTCGCGGCCTCGAGTTTCCCGCCCCCTTTAATTTGGGAGAGAACTGCGGGAGCGAGGTGCCATCCCACCAAATCACCCCGAGTGGCTATGAGAAGTTGACGACGACGAGGAGGAGGAGGAGATGTTGCAGTAAAGGACCCTGTGATCTTGTAGGAGACATGGGGGCTTCTGATTCCTCCTGACTGTGCCACGAAACAAGCTCCTTCCCTATAGGGGTTGTTTCGTGGCAATAATTGAAGGATTCCTTTATCTCCAGTTTTCTGACTACATCATAGGATCCCTTAAAGGGGGGTAGTACAGTGTTGGTAAATCTGGAGCAACTGATTTCCCTTCAAACTAGTCCATGCAACAGGCTTTCATTATTTTTTTTAATTAATGTTCATCAGGCATACTTTGGAAGAATATCAAGGCGATCTAATATACTGAAAGTGAAATTATTATCCCATAAAGGATTTGTTTCTTCTTATGTTAAAAAAAACAAGCACACACACACACAACACACACACACACACACACACACACACACACACACACACACACACACACGGCAAACAAATGAAAAGATGGAGGAGGAGGAGGAGGAAAGAGGCAGCGGTGCAGAGGGAGGAAACCAACTCGGGGAAAACTTTAGCCACAATTTTGCAGGATATAAATTGCTGTGAGGAACGTGACATGGCAAGGTAACACTGCAGACTTAATTTTTGTACACACTCTCTCTCTCACTCACTCTCTCTCTCTCTCTCTCTCTCTCTCTCTCTCTCTCTCTCTCTCTCTCTCTCTCTCTCTCTCTCCTCTCTCTCTCTCTCTCTCTCTCTCTCTCTCTCTCTCTAGAGTTCATGCAGTAATGATCACAAGTGTTTATCAGTTGTCTGGGTAATGATGTCTGTTCCTCCTCAAAAATTATAATTAATATATATAAATATATATGAAAATTTAATCTGTCAATGAGAAAAATCTATATACAATTAATTTCATACCCAATGCATTCCTAAACTCATGTCTTGTCACAGTCTGTATGGCTATTCGTGTGTGGAGAGAGAGAGAGAGAGAGAGAGAGAGAGAGAGAGAGAGAGAGAGAGAGAGAGAGAGAGAAAGAGAGAGAGAGAGAGAGAGCTCCTACATCACGTATGAAGGAAATTGTTGAAGTTTACCGAGATCAGGATAAGATATATTGGACGAATGGGTTGCTGTGCTTATAGTGACGGTGGTGGTGGTGGGAGATTGAGGATAAATTTTGGTCAAGCGATAGAAAATAGAATGAGAGTAGGTGAATCGGAATCTCTGTGTAGCTATTTATCTATCTATCTATCTATTTAATCAAACCTTGTGATTCAATTACCTACTGCAAACTTAACATATTTTTTTTTATTGTCGAATATATAATACACCTTCTGATCAGTGTTGCCATATTGTTGTGTACACTCGTGACACATAATTTCTGACCAGAGTGAGGAGCAAGAAAGCTTCGATTCGCCTGATATTGCTCATTTCCCCACCCTGTACACAACAACTTTTTAGACAAACTATTGGCTAGATCTGTATTATGTCGTCGCAAGAGAAAATAATGGGCGATGCAAAAATAAACCAGCGACTGTCAGCATATATAAATGTAAAGAAAATTAAAGACAGAGATAGAAAGAAGAAGGAGAGAAGGGGGAGAGGGGTGACACACACACACACACACTGGGATTGAGCTGCCAGTCTCTCCTCGACTCTCCCCCAAAACCCTGTATGGGACGGGCAGGAGGAGGTGATGGAAAGGGGGGGGAGGGGGGGGGCAGGGTAGCACGTCACACCTTACATAAAAACATGAGGCGTGTGTGTGGGTGTGTGGGTGTGGGTGTGGGTGTGTGGTGCTGGGACAGAAGAGGAGAAGGGTTAGAAAAGAAGAAGTGATGCGAACTGTTAAAAAAACAGGCATTGAACGAAGTGGGGTGGAAGAAAGGGAAATGGATGGAAGGGGAAAGAGCTAGAAAGAGAGAGAGAGAGAGAGAGAGAGAGAGAGAGAGAGAGAGAGAGAGAGAGAGAGAGAGAGAGAGAGAGAGAGAGAGAGAGAGAGAGAGAGAGAGAGAGAGAGAGTCAGTGTCAGTGGAAAGGATGAAGGAAGAATGTCAGCAGAATGGGGTATGGGGAGTTGGAAAAAGGGAATGAGCAAGTGGGAGAAGAGGAAGGAAAAAGGTAAGTAGGGGATCAGAAGCGAGGAAAGGAGGAGGAGGAGGAGGAGGAGGAGGAGGAGGAGGAGGAGGAGGAGGAGAAGAAAATGAAGAAGAAGAAAAAGAAGAAGAAAAAGAAAAAGAAAAAGAAAAAGAAAAAGAAAAAGAAAAATAATAATAATAATAATAATAATAATAATAATAATAATAATAATAATAATAATAATAATAATAATAATAATAATAATAATAATAATAATAATAATAATAATAATAATAATAATAATAATAATAATAATAATAATAATAATAATAATAATAATAATAATAATAATAATAATAATAATAATAATAATAATAATAATAATAATAATAATAATAATAATAATAATAATAATAATAATAATAATAATAATAATAATAATAATAATAATAATAATAATAATAATAATAATAATAATAATAATAATAATAATAATAATAATAATAATAATAATAATAATAATAATAATAATAATAATAATAATAATAATAATAATAATAATAATAATAATAATAATAATAATAATAATAATAATAATAATAATAATAATAATAATAATAATAATAATAATAATAATAATAATAAGAAGAAGAAGAAGAAGAAGAAGAAGAAGAAGAAGAAGAAGAAGAAGAAAAAGAAGAGGAGGAGGAGGAGGAATTTAAGATAAAAGTCCTGGAATTGAAGTCTCACCACCAGGTAAATATTTTGAAGTTGAACGTGACAGGGGTCGTGGAGTTTGCGTCTCTGTCAGGTATAAGCTACACAACTAAGGTGACCTATATGTATGTTGTTGTGTGTTTGTCTCTCCTATAACCTTTACTGTTTCATTGCTTTATATAACACCATTAATCACCACACACAACCTCCTATACAACCACATATAATTGCATTATATATATATATTTGTCCACCAGACACATCCTCTAATACAACCATGTTTCTCTGCTTTATATATGCTTTTATCGACCACACAACAATCACTACAACCATTTTTCTCTGTTTTATATATATATATATATATATATATATATTATATATATATATATATATATATATATATATATATATATATATATATATATATATATATATATATGATTTTACCTCACCACACACAACTTCACTACAACCATGCTTCATCACTTTATAATATTATATACCTTTACCCACCAAACACAACCTCCTCTACAACCGTACTATGGCTGTTTGTTTGTTTGTTTATCTGGTCTTGATCACGTGCTGGACACATGCTCACCAACTGTTACCCTCCTGGAATGTACTCAGAGCTCGTAGTGACCGATCTTTGAGTTATCGTCAACACCACCGTGACTATCTTGGTTATGGATGGTTCGTGTCTCTGAGTGGCCAACACACACACACACACATACCACTAAGTTGTCCCAATCCTGAGTGACGAGTCTGAGAGAGCCACTAACCTATCAGGTGGAATTGCTTCATTTCACCCAACCGATTGATATGCCAATCAGATTCGGTGGGTAGGTTTCATAAGACGCACATACATACATGTGAGTGGTTTGTGCTCTACAGAAGAAGAAGAGGAGGAGGAGGAGGAGGAGAAGAAGAAGATGAAGGATAAGAATAAGAAGTGAAAATAATTAAAATGTGAATATATCATGGGAACAATAATAATATTTTATTTCATCTGTAGAGAAGAGAACAATAAATAACTAAATATCAATAAATATAACAATATATAAATGGCTATAAATAAGTAGATATACGTAGGACTTCCTAAATACGTTCCACCAAGGCCGCTTGAATAGCGGCCTTGCGTTCCACCACTTTCAATTGAAGAAAACTTTTATGCTCAATCGTTAGAAACCCGCCATTATCGAATTTTTACAAGTAATCCACGAATCGATTATTTATGGCACTAAACGGCAGTGCTATGTAGTTTCCCATTACCGTAGTTAGCAAAGCGTGAACAATATTTCAATGCATAACGTGTGTGTGTGTGTGTGTGTGTGTGTGTGTGTGTGTGTGTGTGTGTGTGTGTGTGTGTGTGCTTGAGGCAGGAAAATGGTAAATACTGCACCACACCTCACCAGCAGCACCACCAGTGACGACCCCAGGAGACGGTAAAACCAAGACTTAGAAGAGAATAATTAATAACTTCAACACACACATTACGGAATAATAAGATTTTAAACAGGGTTTGTTTTACGTCTCATTTTCTCTCACAAAAATATTACACACATTTTCTGTATTACGTCTCCCAGTCTTTCACAAAAACAATATATATAACTTCTGTACTATATCTCCCTTTTTTTCTCCTATATTGTACAATATTTCTGTTACGCAGGAAAATTTATTGTCTATATTTATGACGCATATATTATATACACAGTGCATGAAGAACTACCGGTACATATTTATCATCTGCTGGTAGTGTTCCTGGACCCGTGAATGAGGGATGATGCACCGGTCGACATAACAAGAGAGAGTCACTGATCCGCCCCAGGGGTACTGTACAGCCGGCAGCAGAAATTCGCGTCCATCTCATGACTCTAATAATGTTAATATGACCAGATAGTTGCATTCTCAACCAGTTTTTATTCCAGCAACACACGTAATTTATCACATGTGAACTATATCTTTCATCTCTGTATTTAAATTGTGTTATATCATCATTATAGCTCATACATTACGTAGGTAGAAAGGAAGCGAATTTATGCTGCCGGCTGTACATAACAACAATGAATGGTTTCTCCGCTGCATGGGACTTTTTCTGGACAATGACCAAGAACGTAACACTTGACCTCCTCTGCGAATTTACGGTATGTATCCGATATATAACTATTTATACGGAGCATTCCTACACCAACCAAGTGCGTGGAGCATGTATTTCTCGAGCCCAAGTAACTGTAAGCCAGTGCTACAAAACACATAAACTTATTTGCATATTGCTGTGCTTGTCTGTTTCCTGGCATAGCTTAGACAACAATTGGAGGAATCAACAACAATGCATATTTTTTCACATCAAATTCCACACTTACTCTAGCGTAGGCGAACTATATTGTGCTTTGTGTCTATAAATGACGGGTGATGCCAGCATTAATATTGTGTTTTGCAATCAGCTTTTGCCATTAACTATTCTCTGTGTGACCTTTGCACCTTATCTCCGCTAGGCCAGCCACCCCACCCCTCCCACCTGGCTCAAAGCATTCTAACAAAGGCCAAGCGTTGTTCTGGACAGACTGTAATAATTTATGTACACTTTATTTTCAACAGGAGAGAGAGAGAGAGAGAGAGAGAGAGAGAGAGAGAGAGAGAGAGAGAGAGAGAGAGAGAGAGAGAGAGAGAGAGAGAGAAATGAAAATAAAGTATACAGCTGACAGACCACCACCACTTGCAACATGAGGCAGGTGGTGTGGTCGTGGTGGGTTAGTGAGGCAACTGGTGTGTGTGTGTGTGTGTGTGTGTGTGTCCAACTACAACAACGCTGGGATAAATAACGCTATCATTAAGAAGAATGTGTGTGTGTGTGTAGAGGTGGGGTAAATGTATCATGACCGTGTATTCTTCTTTTTCACTTTATTCAACCATTCCATTATTTTATCTTTTATAATGATTTCATTTTGGTCTGTTACCTTTCTTCATTATTAGGTTGCTTTATAATAAATCAAAAGCATAAAATACGCAATAATACAAACGCATTTCCATACGATAAATAGTAAATAATATAAAAGCAAACATCCAATAAAAATTAAAATGTCTTAAAACAAATCAACGAAAAAAAAAAAAAATGTAAACATAACTCGGCGACAACGTAATAACACCAACGAGGAATAAAACATTTATTTTTATGTAATGAAGAAAATTGGAATTAATTATTAACACAAGTGAGTAGAGGTCGTTAATCAAGCCATTAAAACCAGGTAAAGGTAAGAGACAAGGGAGAATAATTTATCAAAGCACTTGGCATGGTTGATAAAGAAATAAAGAAATAAAAAGGAACACACACACACACGTAGTCTACACATAAACGTACACACACACACACACACACAATGGCAGGTAGGCTAATGAGATTTTGAATGGGTACGAAATTAAGGTGACAGGTAATCATGTAGGATATTATATACACACGAGTTAAAATAATTTGTGTGCACTAACCATTTTCACCTTAGGTAATATGAGCAGGGGTAAACAGGTACTTTTATTTAACATGTTTTGAAGAACCATAAAAATGCATTAGAAAAATTAATGGCTGTAATATAATGTGTTGCTATAAGTACATACAAGAATCTTCTATATTATCTAAATGAAGAGACTCTGTTTGTCTGTCATGCTATACAAATTGTCATGTGACCACCAACAGCGCCAGGAATTCACACACGGAAAGTGTGTGACAGTGAGGGGGGACTGAGGACATTTTCGTCACAAAAAACACCCCACCAATTACTTAATTACATATACTTCACTTTTATCGTACGTCTGACAACCCACTTGGTTTGTTTATATTCCACACTGCAACCGCTGGGAAGGAAAAAAATATCGTACCATTCTTTTACCTTCAGCGCCATACTTCACAATCTAGTATACACTATTTCTCACAGATTTGACACACGCATGAAGTGTTTATATTGTTAATTAAATATATTTGTGTTCTTCCTCCTACACCTCTGATTCCCAGGCCTCCTCTTCTTCCAGTTACATATCCTTCTCCTCTTCTTACTATTCTTCCAGTTACAACTCTATCTCATCATCCTTTTATTCTTCAAAATCCATCTCTTCTCCCACCTCCTCCTCCTCCTCCTCCTCCTCCTCCTGCAATTCCACCTTCATCTACTTTTCCTTCTCCTCTTCCAATTCCACCTCCTCCTCTTCCAATTCCACCTCCACCTCCTCCTCCTCCTCCTCCTCATCTAATTCAACCTCCATCTATTGTTCCTTCTTCTCTTCCAATTCCACCTTCATCTACTTTTCCTTCTCCTCTTCCAATTCCACCTCATCGTCATCCTCCTCCTCATCCAATTCCACCTCCATCTATTGTTCCTTCTTCTCTTCCAATTCCACCTTCATCTTCTCCTCCTTCTCCTCCTCCTCCTTCTCCATGCAACACCTTTTCTTTCTCCTCCCAGTAACCTAAGAGGCGTTGCCAAAGGGGACTCAGGCTGCATTATCAACTGTGCAACGTGAACAACTCTCCCACATTGACCCCAGCCTTTGTCACATCTACCCTGTCTCTCTCTCTCTCTCTCTCTCTCTCTCTCTCTCTCTCTCTCTCTCTCTCTCTCTCTCTCTCTCTCGTGGGTGTGTTTTGGAGAGTTATTCAGCCTCTGTGAGTGTGAGTGTGTGAGTGTGTGTGTATGTGTGTGTGTGTGTTTGGTGTTGTTGGCTTTGTGTGCCTTGTGTTTGCCTCTGTCGTATTTACCTTCTGTGTTTCATCGTGTTGTTGCCTTCGTCGTGTGTGTGTTGTTGTTGTTGTTGTTGTTGTCGTTGGCGTTGTTGTTGTTCTTTCCCTTCAGTTTATTATTCATATTCCTTTATTCATATTCCATTATTAGTACAGCCGGCAGCATAAATTCGCAACCATCTCATGCACTTATAATATTGCTAATGTGACCAGATAGTTGCATTCTGAATCAGATTTTATTCCAACAACATACGTAATTTACCATATGAGAACTATAACTCTCATCTCTGCATTAAAACTGTATTACAACATCACTATAACTAATACATATGCAGGTGGAAATGAAGCGAACTTATGCTGCCGACTTTGTACATTCTTATCACATTTTACTCCGCTCCTATTTTCATCATTTTATTACACATGGCATAATGTTTATATACTATTCTTTACTTGTATTAATTTTTGTTTGTTTTTCCCCCGGCATCTCGTCCTTGACTTCGTTGTGCTGAGAGACGAAGGACGGTGATGTTGTGTGTGTGTTTGTTTGGAAGGCAGTCTGTGAAGCTGTGTGTATTACTTGACACACGCACACGCACGCACGCACACACACACACACACACACACACACACATGTAGAGTTTGACGTCTTCTCCCACGCTGTTATTACCCTCATCACACACACACGCACACGCAAGCACAAGCACATACACATACACACACACACACACACACACACACACACACACACACACACACACACACTCCACCTCTGTGAGTATTTCGGGATAAAGTGAAATTTCCAAGTGGCATTCACCTCCAGCATGGGTACGGCCCCCTGCTTGCACAACAATTGCACGGGGTAGCGAGCCGACGCGTGTATGTGTGTGTGTGTTGGTAGGAAGCTTCAGAGGGATCAAAGGACTCCACCCGTGAGCTTGTTTGTCTTTACGTTCAACGGTGACCGAGCCCAGGGGAGACCAGAGGCAAGGCTGGCAAGTTAAGGACAGGAATCATATTTACACAAACATACCGTCCACGCTGACCGAGTGTCTACAGGGCACACCTTGATGCTCAGTTTTATTTTATTATTGGTTTTTTTTTTTTTTTTTGTTTGTTGGTCTGTGAAGGGCATTTGATTTTTTTTTAATCTATTTATATATTTACTGTTTTGTGCATATTGATGAAAGTGAGAACATAAAGTAAGAAGTCAGCTAAAGGCCTTCATCTTTATCTTTTTTTTTTTTTTAATAAAAGAGTTAGAGGTTAAAAAAAAATTCGAGACACTACCTGCGAGAGTCTAGCACTACTAGCAGGTAGTATCTCGACATTTTTGGAGGCAACTGTACAATCAATACCGGCACATGTATCCATTTACAGTATATATTCCATCTTGCTACGAATCATGTCAACAAATGGAATGAATTTTGATGCAGTCTAGAGAGGAAGGAATGTCAGATGAGTGAGGTCTATTATTTCATATTATTCGCATTTGGATCATTTAACATTTCAAAAAGGCATGAAAAGAATATTATATTTTGGATTAATTATAGCATCGTGCATTATTTGTCCACTCCTATATACAACAGTGAGTAGGATGGAGGATTATTTCTTGTAATATATGGAACGACGATAACATGGGCGAAAAAATAATAATAATAATAATAGGAAAAATGTATAGGGAGAAGAACATCTAGTTGTTGTTGTTGTTGTTGTTGTTGTTGTTCCTCAAGCTGATTCTACGTAACAAGGTGTATTGATGTTATATTTAGCCAGGTGTATATTAATCGTTCCAGGTACCGAGGTAATAATAACTTGTAATATAAGGTTAACCTCTTCACTTGATTACTCAGCCACCCACGCTCCTTTCTTCACTCTCAACTTCCTTCCTTCGCTCGCTCACTCACTCACTCACTCTTGTTTAGTCCCTCCAGCTCTCACCCACGCTCACCTCCTTCTTCACTTACCCACCTTCGCTCAATATTTCCCTCCCTCCCTCCCTTCCTCCTTCACCTATTTATGTCGTAGACGTGCCTGTGTTACATAAGGATAGTGTTACAAAAATACAGTGTAAAATTATCGACTCTGTATTAAAATCAGTATCACAGACGAACTCATATATATATAAAATATTAATATATATATATATATATATATATATATATACATATATAACATATTAATATATATATATATATATATATATATATATATATATATATATATATATATATATATATATATATATATATATATATATATATATATATATATATATCGACATAACCAAAGTACGATTCACCCGAGCTCAGAGAATTAATGTTGTAAGAGTACGGTTGGTGGACAAGGAGTGTGTGTTAATGTTGAAGAGGTACAAGGAGATGGAGGTGTCAAGTGAGGCAGAAGTACATACTTACACCACCCACGTTTATGACAAAAAGGCCAGGTCTGACAGGAGAGAGAGAGAGAGAGAGAGAGAGAGTAATAAAAAGGCGTGTGTGTGTGTGTATGCTGTACCATGATATAACGGCACTATTCCCTTACACGTTCAGGAGTTTCCTCAAAATATCACATCATGTAGAGTTTGACATCTTCTCCCATGCTGTTATTACCCTCATCAACTTCAATATATCTCCCTCATGTTTTCTTCCTGACTGACTCACTCCTGCATCATTTTCTCCTCCTCTATATTTATACTCTCTAACTTGCTTTCCTCCTTCACGTCCTCCTCCTTCTTCCATATTATTCCCAGTTGTCTATTTCTATGTGTCATTATTCCATAGTCATCCATTACTATCATCGTTTATAGTGACTGTTTACAACATGAACTGACCCATCATTTGGCAGTTGTCATCCCATTCTCTATAAACTTAGTGAAGGTGAACCATTTTTCCTGAAGACAGTTTCATTCACGCATCGATTCTTCAGGTGAAGACAAACCTCATGAAATTATTAGTGGTATAAAAAATTCTTCTTTCATTATATGATATTCACACATTTTTCATCTCTCACCGACCCAAGGCTAAATATTTTACACTGCAGTTCCCCTCAATCTTTACGATATTGCAACATTTTCCTACACCCTTTTGGACATAGATAAACATCTATATTCAACCTTTTCATATGCATATGTATATTAATTTCATGCCAAGACTTCCATTTTGATGTAATTTCCCTCATGTAATTTAATTAGAAGGAATAGTTCTAATGAAAAAGCTTCACAACGACCCCCTGGTGTACTGTACTTTGATAGCCCCGCCCCCTCCTCCTCCTCCTCCTCCTGTTCTCCATCCTTTCCTTTTCCACCTTCTTCTCCTCCTCCTCTCCCTCCTTCTCCCTTTTCTCCACCTCCTCCTCCTCCCTTTTCACCCACCACCTCCTCCTTCTCATCCCTTTTCACCACCTCCTCCTTCTGCACCCTTTTCTTCACCTTCTCCTTTTCCATGGACTCTTTTCTCCACCTCCGCCTTCTGCACCTCATGGTCCTCTTCCCTCCTGCCTCTATTCATGCTTGCCCACCCAGTAGTTGCCTCTGCCTCACGCCCCATCTGCCTCGTCCACCTCATTTCCTCCAATCTCCAACTCGAAATCGCAGTTTGTTTACCCTTAGCGACGAGCAGACACCTTCCCTCGAGTGGCGTGAAATGAAGGGAGGTGGAAATGGCACAAACTCGTCTCTTCCTGCGCAAATGTATCTCTCTCTGGGAACTCTTTGCTGGTCTTAAGTATGATATAATGGTTCTTTCTCTCATTCTGTCTGTCTGTCTGTTTGTCTGTCTCTTCTTAGTTCCTTTCTTATGTCTTTCTATCTCTTTCTTACTGGTTTTCCCGTAATAAATACAGTAGGGGTTTATGTAATATTTTCACACACACACGCACGCACTCACACACACTCACACTCACACTCACACTCACACACACACACACACACACACACACACACACACACACACACACACACACACACACACACACACACACACACACACACACACACACACATACAAGCCTCTGACACGACTTTCACAGGAACCCATTCATCATCACCTTTATCCATTAACACCAGCCATACTACTAATGGGATTAAAAGTACAGTAATGGACATTTACACACACACACACACACACACACACACACACACACACACACACACACACACACACACACACACACACACACACACACACACACACACACACACACACACACACACACATTAACAAACAAAAAAACACGTTAATTTATCAAACGCATACACACACAAAGACATAATAATAAATAATTATTATCACATCTATCACCGTCATATTTTTTTCCCTTTCATCACATCGGTCCATAATATTCATCTCGTCCCATTTCATTAACATTACAAGGCAAAGGGGACGGAGTAACATACCATGCAAGACGGAGCAACAAAAAATGGTAGCGTCCCCAAGAGTATACAAGGTTGGATTGAGGCTGTGACTCTCCCCTACCGATATTGAGATAAAATTGTATCTTATCCTAAATTTCTGGATGGTGTTATTCTAAGATGGAGGAGGTGAGGGGAGGTGAAATAAGATGCAGATAACAACCTCAAAAGAAAAATACATTTAGAGGGACTGAAGGCAAGCAAAACGTGTAAATGCAGGGGTATAGAGGCTATATAATATTGTGCTGCATGTAGTGTAATTATCAGAGGTCTGTTTGTGGTGATTCCTCCTCCAAACTAGGCCACAAAACAGATACCCTACTGTGGGAATTAAAGGTACTAGTATTCTGTTCAAAATTTGTGTTCCACTGGCCTCTATCTATCTATCTATCTATTTCTATCTTTCTATTTCTATATATCTTTATCTATCTATATTTCTATCTATATATTTCTATCTATATCTATCTATTTCTATCTATCTTTATCTATCTATATTTTTATCTATCTATTTCTATCTATATATATCTATGTCTATCTATCTTTATCTATCTATCTATAGTAGTGTGTTTGTTTCCCGCCATAGTTACCTTGGAGTCATCGTCGGTGTTTACCCCAGGTCGTCCAAGCACAACACAATATTCCCCAAAGCGTTTCCTGTAAGTAATGGTCCCAACAAGCTGCCGGTATTCAAGACGGTCATTAATTTCCTGTCTCTCGTCCTCTCCTGCCCCGAACCATGCAGCCTTTCCTACCTTCCCCCCTTGTGTTGTCCTGCTTTGCCCTGCATTGTTGTTGTGCCGTGTCTCGTTCAGTCCTGCATTTTTCTACTAATCCGTGCCCTTGCTCTTTCCATTTCTTTTCCTACCATTTATGTCCTGGGTTCTTGTGACCAGCCCTTTTCTGTTCTAACCTATCATACCTTGCCCTGTTTTGTCTTGTCCTGACCTACCCTGCCCTACCCTGTCCTGCTCTGCCCTGCCTTGTCATGTCCTGCCCTATTCTATCCCAACCTATCCTTTAATATCCTATCCTATCCTGTCCTGCCCTACCCTGCCTTGTCCTGCTCTGCCCTGCCTTACCCTACCCTTACAGCTCTTGCACATGTCTTTTAAAATTAGGCTAATTGAGGGTAATGGTGTGTCGTCTTCTGGGAGGGTGTAATTAATCTTGTTGTTTGTAAAGGAAGAGATGGATACAACTTCTTATTTATTTTGCGAGAGGGACGAATGGAGGAGAGGGAAGAGTGGAGGGGAAGGGGGAGTGGGGGAGGGGGACGAATGGATGAGAAGAAGGAATTGAGGAGTGGAAAGAGTGGAGGAGAGGGAGGAGGATGAAGAATGGAGTAGAGAGATTAATGGAGAAGGGGGAGGATTGGAGGAGAGTGAAATATGGAAGAGGGGGAGGAATGAAGAGAGAGGAGTGGAAGAGAGGGAAAGAAAAGGAGGAGGAAGGAGTGGGGGCAGCACTAATCGACTAGGGAAACAATGAAGTAGGGAGGAGGAGGAGGAGGAGGAGGAGGAGGAATACAAAGGACATTCAAACAGCAACAGACCTACTGGTCCTTTCGAGGCTTCTTGATTTTGCTATTCTATCTAACCTACAAGAGTGAGGGAAAGTATAGCAAAGAAGAAGGCTCCTCACCACCCACCACTCCCTCCAGCCGAGCCTGGCAGGAAATGAGAGATACCATGTAGTATGGAAAAACTAACGTGGACATTATTTAGGACAGCACTATGTCAAAATATACAGTATATTTATATATATAAAATATCAACCTAATGCCGTGACCAGGATTCGAACCTGGGTTATTGCGGCCACAACGCAATGTACTAACCACTATACGATCACGGCCACAGTGCAGGTGAAGGAAGAGCAAGAAGAAAGGGTACAAATATATACAGTGGAGAAGGAGGAGGAGGAGGAGAAGGAGGAGGAGGAAGAGGAGGAGGAGGAAGAGGAGAAGGAGGAGGAGAAGGAGGAAGAGGAAGAGGAGAAGGAGGAGGAGGAGAGGATAATCGAATAAAAAGTAGGAGGAAGAGAAGATGGATAGTTCAAACAGATTAAATACACAGGAAAGAGATTGAGGTGAAGATGAAGAGAACGAGAAGAGAAGGACAGTGCTAACAAACTCAGCACAAGAAGAGGAGAAAGAGGAGAAGGAAGAGAAGAGGAAAATAATAAGGAGGAGGAGAAGAAGCAGGAGAGGATAGAGAAAGATAGTGAGAAGGATATGGAGCAGGAGAGGATAAAGAAGAATAAAGAGAAGGAAAAGGAGGAGTAGGAGTGGATAAAGAAGAATACGGAGGAGGAGGAGAAAGAGTAGGAGAAGATAAAGAAGAATAAGGAGAAGAAGGAGGATGAGCAGGAGAGGATAAAGAAGAATAAGAAGGAGGAGAAGGATGAGCAGGAGAGGATAAATAAGAATAAGGAGGAGGAGAAGGAGGAGTAGGAGTGGATAAAGAAGAATAAGGAGGAGGAGAAGGAGGAGTAGAAGAGGATAAAGAAGAATAAGGAGGAGGAGAAGGAGGAGTAGGAGTGGATAAAGAAGAATAAGGAGGAGGAGAAGGAGGAGTAGAAGAGGATAAAGAAGAATAAGGAGGAGGAGGAGAAGGAGGAGTAGGAATGGATAAAGAAGAATAAGGAGGAGGAGAAGGAGGAGTAGGAGTGGATAAAGAAGAATGAAGACAACGAGGAGAAGATGAACTAAGAAACAGATAATCGATTCAACACACGAGGAATAACAAGGGTGCTTATATTACACTTCCGGTATAGGTCATTAATTAAGGTGGGGTGGGAGTAGGGGACAGGCTTTGAGGGGTTTGGAGGGTGCGGGAATAGGGGGACAGGCTTATGGAGGGGTATGAAGCCTGTCCCCTATTCCCTCACCACCCTAACCCCCCCACCCCAAGCCTATCCCCCTACTCTCGCACCCCCAAAATCCCACCAACCCTCCCAAGCCTGTCCCCCTATTCCCACACCCCCTTAATTAAGGCTGCAATTCTTTTCTGGTACATTGGAGTGTCTTGATTCCTCCAAAATATACCAGGAAACAGGACCAGAAAAGCAAAAATAATGGTGTTCTGTTGCTTTGGAATAGTTTAGAGGATTCAGTTGCTCCAGATTTACCAACACAATATATACGATCTTCACAATATATATCCGTTCGTCACATACCGGTAATACATCGGATCTTCACATAACACATCCGTTCTTTACATTAAACACCCTTTCATTACATAACACACCCGTTCATTACATAACACACCCGTTCATCACATAACACATCCGTTCATCACATAACACACCCGTTCATCACATAACACACCCGTTCATCTCATTACACACCCGTTCATCACATAACACACCCGTTCTTCATCACTTCACATCATACATAACACTACACTGCTTGCTATATATATATGTATGCATGTATGGGTCGCTGGGGAGATGGTGACTGTCGCTCGGTCATCATTCCTCTTCCTTCTCTCAAATTAATCCCTCTGCTGCCCTGACTTCCATAATGAACCTCGTATATACATTTCCATAGTCGTAAATCCATTCTAACTAGCCAATTATGAGACAAGCAGGCAGCCACCCATACCCACCCTGATGTATGTACGAGGCGCTCAGGCTAATGTCATACTTATGTGGTAGTCGTAAATTATAGTGATGGTGAATTATAGTGATGGTATAGAAATGTGTGTGTGTGTGTGTGAGTGTGTGTGTGTGTGTGTGTGTGTGTGTGTGTGTGTGTGTGTGTGTGTGTGTGTGTGTGTGTGTGTGTGTGTGTGTGTGTGTGTGTGTGTGTGTGTGTGTGTGTGTGTGTGTGTGTGTGTGTGTGTGTGTGTGTGTGTGTGTGTGTGTGTGTTGTGTGTGTGTGTGTGTAGATTTTATTACTATGTGTATGTGAAAGAGAGAGAAAGAGAGAATTAACACCTAAGTGGGCCTTTTCCCTTTACTGATGCCTTCCACATTAATCAGTCTGTCAACAAATCATTAAGTTAGTAAACATGGAGAAAAGAAAGATCAACGAATCCCACATCAGCGTCTACATTTCTTATTCTGGAGACGTAATGAAAACGACGACAAAGTAACCCGTGCCTATACTTGACTAAAAATTATCTACAGTTTATAAACACTCGTGTAGACTCAACCAAAACCTGTATTTGAGGTTTTTGAAAGGAGATGAAAGCCCGAGTTTATTTACCAGTACAAAATAAATACGCTTTTCTTTGTATGAAAAGAAAGGTATAAAAAAATTGCCGGGGCAAGAAACGGGAAAAGTAAACGGTGAGAATGGTGATTTACTGTAAATGTGTGTGCGTGTGTGTGTGTTTGTGTGGGTGTGTGTGTATGTGTGGGTGTGTGTGTGTGTGTGTGGGTGGGTGTGTTCTCTCTCTCTTTACCATTAATCCTGGATGAGGGAAAAAATAAATGGGGGAAAAAGAACGTGGGAAAGGCCTGGTCTGTGGCAGCAAAGACGGTGGAGGTAAAAAAAAAAAAAAAAAACTGGTTCCCTCTACATAATCTATGAGGTGACCATTGGGGGGAAATTTACGACCTGTCCAAACACACTTCAGTAAGCACCACGCCACCTACACACACCAACCAACTAAAACGCTGGTGCCTCGTTCATTGATTCTTGAAGGATATTATACGAGTCATAAATACAACAGAGATATATTTAGAATTACAAAATATTACAATAATTATGTAGGTGGTGTTTTGGTTCACGTAAAGGTAAAGCTTGGAAGGAGTATATATTATTGGAAGACTCATTAATCCACCAAACTATATTACAAAACAAATGTCCTTCTCGTATACTGAAGGCAGTCTGTTTCCTGGTACTGTTTGGAGGCATTGATCTCCTTAGCGTAAGTAAGTTGGTTTTTTTGTTTCTCATAAGACAGGGTAAATCTGTTGTGGCCAAAAAATATACAAATGATAATGATAAATGAAGGGTTGATGAGAGGGCAACATTATTTAAGAACAAGCACACACACACGTACAGAGAGAGAGAGAGAGAGAGAGAGAGAGAAAGAGAAAGAGAAAGAGAAAGAGGGAGAGAGAGAGAGAGAGAGAGAGAGAGAGAGAGAGAGAGAGAGAGAGAGAGAGAGAGAGAGAGAGAGAGAGAGAGAAAGAGAGAGAGAGAGAGAGTACATGGATACCAATTTGTGCTCTGTATCTGAGAAGGAGATCTGTTTTGCAGCATATTTTGAAGCCATTAGCAGCCATCCAATTAGCGGACCGTAACGCAGAGAAGGATACAGTCATTTTAAACTCTTCCTCTTTGTGTGTGCTTCCCTCCCTTTAATCCATTTCCCTTCATCTTCATTCATCCATTATCCTTCTTTCGTTTTCTTAGTTTCCTCTCTCATATTACAGTTCTCCCTCCTCATTTGGTCGTCTCATATCGAATGAACGGTAACTCTCCCTCTTTTCGCCACTCAATCAGAACTCCCTCGCCTCTCCGACTCACGCATCCCAAAGTCTCTCTCATCTTCCATCAAAACTCCCTTAATCTCCTCTCCACCAAATGTTCCCCTACAACCCAACCATCCAACCCTGGCTTTTTAACTACCTCCCCCTCCTCCATCTTATTTCCCTCACCATCAGTACAGGCAACTATATATAAATATAATATTAACTAATAATCATAAATATATAATAAAATAATGATACCGTACAGCAACTGTGAAATTACTAGTAAAATGTCACCAATAGTAATCAACATCTAATCCAAAGAGACAGCTAGCCAGTAATAAAATATCGGTAGTATAAAATAGTTAATAGTAATAAAAGCCGTAGGCGGCCACTAACTAAACCCGGGTCTGTCCTAAGTCAACCTGATCTTTTGTCCTCAATTACTGTGGAAACTCTAACCATTTTGCTGCTTCTTTCCGGACATTCGGGGAAAGAAGAGGGAGGCACTGGTAGGTGAGGCAGACTTTGAACACACGGGGTCAGGAATGGGATGTCTAGAGGGTCCTGTGGGATTTGGAGGAGAAGGAATTTGGGGAAACAGATGGGAAGGGATGGGGATGGAAGCAGGGGGACGAGGGCTGGAGATAGGGGGAAAGGAGACAGGGAGCATGAAGGCAGGCAGAGGGTAAGAGTTATAGAGAGGCGGCAAGGGGGTCTGGGAATACAAGGGTGCAGTGGTCAGCCAGGGAAGGGAAGAAGAAGCAGGGAAGGAGGAATGGGGAGAAGGAGCAGGGAAGGAGGGAAGGGGAGAAGGAGCAGGGAAGGGAGAAGGAGAAGTGAAAGAGATATGGTACAGTGTAAGGGAGATGGTGCAGGGAAAGGAAGAAGGAGAAGGGAAGGGGAAAAGGTGTAGTAAAGAGGAAAAGTTGCAGTGAAGAATTGAAGGTGCAGAGAAGGGTAAAAGATGCAGGTCCCGTTACCAAATGAGTGGTCACCCCGAGTAAATAGTGACCGAATTTAAACTTGTGGACTTTGTTTGCTGTTGGAGTCAGGATGTGGGAGGATCGATGAGAGGAGGAGGAAATGGAAAGGAAGGAAGGAAGGAAGGTAATAGTTAGAGTTTGGAGGGAATGCAGTGGAATAGGAAAGAAAGGAAATTATAAGTATATTGGTTTGTGAGGGAAGGGTATGGTAGATAATGGAAAGGGGAGGAAAAAGGGAGGTGAACGTTTGGAGGGAAGGCAATAAGAGTTCAAGTGTGGAAAGACAGGATGTGGCAGAAAATAAAATGGAAAAAGAGAGGTAGACAGGAAATGGGAAGGAAGGAAGAAAAGTAATAGAGTTTTGAAGGGAAGAATAATTTATGAAGTAGGATAGGAGAGAAGGGAAGCGATGGCCAGGCAGGAAATTGGAATGATGGTAATAAATGATGACAAGGTTATTTTTATATTGAGGGGTGATGGAAGGTGAAGAATAATTATGCTGGAGGAAATAGAGGCAAGACGGATTGAATATAAGGACTGGAGGACAGGAGGAAAAGTTAATACATTGGACGCAAGACGAATGAGCCTGAACTGGATATTGTTAAGATATAAGACGATTATAAACGAGAAGAGATAAATGAATGATTGGATGATTAATGGAGAAGGCAGTAATCCTCATCAAAATTAGTGGTATTGGAGAACTGGAATATATATGCAGAGATTAAAAAGAAACTATGAATGAGAGAGACACGAGTGAGTGAAAAGATGAATGAGGTTGGAGTGAGAAATGGAATGTACTGCAGTGTGAATGACGAGAAAAGAATTATAAGTGTGAGGCGATATTATTCTTATCTTGGTATAATAATGGATGGCTACCGATTCCTTCTAACTATGATTGTAAGTGTGTGTGTGTGTGTGTGTGTGTGTGTGTGTGTGTGTGTGTGTGTGTGTGTGTGTGTGTGTGTGTGTGTGTGTGCGTGTGTGTGTGTGTGTGTGTGTGTGTGTGTGTGTGTGTGTGTGTGTGTGTGTGTGTGTGTGTGTGTGTGTGTGTGTGTGTGTGTGTGTGTGTGTGTGTGATTAGTGTTCCCCTCGTCCCCAGTGTGAAGGTAATCTGATTCCTTCACACCCAAGAAAGGAAGGAATTAAGGGAGAAGTTGCCTCGACGTCTCAATGAACGGAGAACAAAGGGTAATTACTGTGTTGAGATATGTGGGCGATATGGAGGAAGGGAAGGAGATGGGTGAGGGAGATTGTGTGGAGAAGGTGAGAGGTAAGGAAGGAAGGAGGGAGGAAGATTGGCGAGGAGAAGGTGAGTGAGGTAAGGAAGGACGGAAGGAAGGAGGGGGGGTGGGAGATGAGGAAGGGAGGATGATTGTGAGGAGGAGGTGAAGGGAGTTAGTTGGTGAAGGAGGAAATGGCGAAAGAGAAAGGCGAAAGAGGAAAATAGAAAGGGAGAGGGAGAAATAAACGAGAGAGTTAGACAAATATGTGGAAAACAATGAAAAAAGTAAGGATGGCAAACGGAATCATGAAGAGAAGAGGAGAGAAGAGAAGAGGAGAGAAGAGAAAACAAAAGAAGAGAAAAGAAGAAAAGAGATGAGAAAAATAAAAGAGAAGGAAAGGGAGGTGAGGAGAGGACTGAAGGTGGATGGATATCGAGCAAGACAGAAAAAAATGGAAAAAGGAATGAAAATTGTAACAGAAAAAAAATTGGATGATGGAAGGTAGATATAAAGACGAAGAAATGGGGGAAGGAAGGAAGAAATGGGGGAAGAAATGAAGGAAGGGTGCAAGGGAGAAAGCAAAAAAGGAATAGAAGGTAGGAGGGATAGAAGGAAAAAATATGAATGGGAGGAAAAAAGAAGGAAATAAATATGATGAGAAGAAGCGAGAAAGGAAAGAGTAAGAAAAGATGGGAAATAAGCTAGTAAGGAAGGAAGGAGAGAAGAGGAACAGAAAGGAGAGAAGAGGAACAGAAAGGCGAGTTAAAATGCGAAAGGAGAGCAGCAGAAAATAAATGATTAAGGGCCCCCTCATGATGTAGTCAGAATATTGGAGGTTAGCGAGTCCTTCAAACACTGCCACGAAACGCCATCTATATTGAAGCTGCTTGTTTCGTGGCATAGTCAGGAGGAATCAGAAGTCATCATGCAAGTCTCATACACGATCACAGGGTCTTTCTTAAACTTCGAGATGATAGGAAAGAAGGAAGGGAAGGGGAATGAAATGAAGAGAGAAGAAGAACGAGATAGATATTGACTATAAGATAATGACGTTGATGCAGTAAATGTAGAGAAACCTGATTGTATATTATATCAAACGGAGGAAGAGATGAAGGAGGAGGCAGGGAGGGAAGTATAGAGAGAATCATTTATATATACATACACACACAGAAACACATGCATGGCTGAGAGGTAATAGCAGGGGAAGGAAGTAGAGGGGAACATTTTTTGACGAGGGGAGGAGAGGGGTGTGATATGAAATTGTGACAAGGGAACAGAGATGTCATTAACATTTATTTTCAGGCTCTTGGGCACCACTTTCCAGGTGGAATTAATAGTTGTTTTAATGTTTACATGGTGATAATATATTTCACAATTAAATGACAAAAACAATATATATAATTTAGCAATAAAAAGAAATAACTAGAATGGATGCTTATCTTTATAGTTTTGTTTTTTCACCTACACTTTCAAACAAATTTCATTATGTCACCGGAGAAGGAGAAAAAAAAAAGAGGTATTTCTGACACCTGTATTGTTTGTAGAGTATTGCGGGTTTATAAAATACTTTTGTGTACAAACAAATATTACAATGGGATTACTATTAAACTCCCCCCCCCTCGCATCATTACAACAATACTACACACTATATAACAACCCTTAGCTTATATACATCTCCAAATGGCCACACACTACAGGAGGGAAACTTACCTAGACTGATTGACAGATTGACTGACTCACTTACTGACTGATTGATTAACTTACTGGCTGACTGGTTCTCTCTTTGACTGACTGACTGACTGACTGACTGATTGACTGGTTCTCTCATTGACGAAAGGATTAACTGACTGACTGACTGACGAACGGATTAACTGATTGGCTGACTGACTGAATGACTGATTGAGTAACTAACTTGCTCACTCACTGAAGAATGGATTAACAAAATGGTTGACTGAGTGACTGATTCCCTGCCTGACTAAAATATTATCTGTTTAAGACAACACAAACGTGGGGTCACATTTCACCAGAGAGGGAAACACAGAAGAGGTTTAACAAGCTGTGAATGAAGGAACAGGAATGGAGAGACACCAA
This sequence comes from Petrolisthes manimaculis, assembly GCA_034508575.1. Lineage (NCBI taxonomy): Eukaryota > Metazoa > Arthropoda > Malacostraca > Decapoda > Porcellanidae > Petrolisthes > Petrolisthes manimaculis. The sequence goes on from JAWZYT010005712.1 coordinate 42,380, forward strand.
GTTCTGAAGGAAAGACAAAAACATCAAGAGAAAAGCTAAAGAATTGAAAGTGGTCCTCCCTGAGCCGAGGGGGCATCAAACAATTCAAAATACAAACAAGCAAACATAGACGACGATATCTATTACTTATTGTTGTTCTATAGTCTATACAAAGCCTCAGATAGAAAGAAGAGAGAAGACAAAGGAAACGGAGATATTGGTGTGCCCGTTGTGAAGGTGGGAGCTGAGACCGTAGATTGAAGGACAAATTCGATTGTCTTCCACACGCGTGCTGGGTGTATACAAAAGCCTACTGGTGTTGCACTGTGAAATACAGTACAGAGCAGGGCAGTGTTTGCTATACACACACACACATATAAATATATATATATATACTGTATGTGTGTGTGTACTTATTATTATTATTATTATTATTATTATTATTATTATTATTATTATTAACATTTCTGCAGTATTAATTTTTTGAGTGATTTAAAAACCTGATGAACCAAACTTCTCCGCCTTTTTTACGCGAACACAACAATAAAAATACTAAAAAAAGTGAGTAATTCATATCGGTACAAAGATGGAAAAATGAAAAGGGTTTACTATGCTTCAGGAATTGACAGAGTGGCTCAGGGAATAGACCACCTATAGAAAAACTGACGCTGTTGTGTCCAGGGGCGACCTTTGTGTGTGTGTGTGTGTGTGTGTGTCCATATGTGTGTGTGTGTGTGTGTGTGTGTGTGTGTGTGTGTGTGTGTGTGTGTGTTCGTGTGTGTTTGTGTGTGTGTGTGTGTGTGTGTGTGTGTGTGTGTGTGTGTGTGTGTGTGTGTGTGTGTGTGTGTGTGTGTGTGTGTGTGTGTGTGTGTGTATATGTGTGTGTGTGTGTGTGTGTGTGTGTGTGTGTGTGTGTGTGTGTGTGTGTGTGTGTGTCCATATGTGTGTGTGTGTGTGTGTGTGTGTGTGTGTGTGTGTGTGTATGTGTGTGTGTGTGTGTGTGTGTGTGTGTGTGTGTGTGTGTGTGTGTGTGTGTGTGTGTGTGTGTGTGTGTATGTGTGTGTGTGTCTGGTTGGGTGGGTGACAGCACAAAGCGAAACAAAGCTTTGTGTTATATTTTTTAAGTTTCCTTTGTGCTAGACGTACCGATCCAATAAAAAAAAGGAGAATGAAAAGAAAAATAGAATGAACGATTGAAATTGAGTAAAGTACACATTGTTGTGAAATGCGGGACAAGGAAACGAGATGGTAAGACTTATTTGTTCGTGTATTTATCCCATTATTTTATTTGGTATCATTGCATTAGTTACTCTCTATAGTGGATAACCTGAACTCTCGACCTTCCTTTGTGTTAGTAGAAAATAAAATGAATATCCTGCCGGTATTATGTTAAACACACACACACACACACACACACACACACACACACACACACACACACACACACACACACACATCAACCTCATCTTACATATGTGTGGTATTCATTGTGGTGTGTATGTATGTGTGTGATAATTATGTGGTATTTTTGAGTGAAAGTGCGAGTTTTGTTGCCAATGTAAAAAGAATTCCTGGCTTGAAATCGCTTCTGCTTCTGTTTCTCTGGCCAATATTGCGATATGATATTGTTTCCCCTGAGACTAACACTGAAGGTCTCTGTTCATCCTTGTCTCACACTTTTATTAATAAGATATGTTTCATTTGTTGCCATTTTAACTCTAAGAAAATGGGTCTGGCAAATGTTGTGCTTGGAAACATTAACTGTACAGTGTACATCCACAATCTAATATCCACCGATACTTTCCCTCCATCATAGTAAATATCTTGGTAATAAACAACACATTTATGACTTTGCAGCACCTAATAATAATAATTGAGGGGATTGAGTTGACGTAAGGTGTTGTATGATTATATTTTGATATAATACTAATTTATTTTGCACGATAGAATGAAAGTGTCGGTGGCTATTTAATTGTGGCTGTACATTACCTGCTATTGGTTAGGTTTTACTATACATTTTCAGAAATTACTCATAGTTATACAAGTCCACTGTCCACCTGTTTTTATGTACAGTACTCTAATGATATAAATTTTTTGATAGGTTTTTATGGGGGGAAATGCACTCACCAACGATTACAATAAAAGAAACAACAGCAATAACAAAAACAATAACAATAAACCAGCAACAAACACAATTACTACAGCAAGAGAGAAAATTCTTTGAAGTCGTGGACTCGCATTGTTACGAACACTGTTAAGCTTTTCACGGTAATTGTACTTCAGTTTCCACGCAAAGGGGATCGACAGTGGAAACAGTTTTGAGAGACTCTGTTGATATTTTATACCTCACAAAATCTACCTAAGATATCAAGTAACAAAGAGTGTTTGTTTATAATATAGCGTTTCCTCTTTGACATGAAGGTGAACATTTGGAATATCGTTGTCGTGAGTGAGTCGTGATTGTTTCCTATCTCTGTGAAATAAGAACTCCGAAGAAACACTCACATCTCATTCACGACAAAATATATATATATATATATATATATAAAAGCAGGTCCACCATCAAACCAAGCCAAAGAGGCGACAACAGAACTTTTAGCCAGCCAACCTGTCAACAAAACCAGCTACAAATTAAAGTGTGTGTCCTGCTGCATGTGACAACTGCAGTCCATAAACATGTAGTAACCAGACCTGGACCAAGTTCCAACACAGTGTCATGCCGGACAATATCAGTTGGTGGTACAGTATATTATTGTGGCAACTCATTCAGCGTCGCTCTGTCGGGTGATTCGATATTGAGTCTATGAAAGTTTTGAGTTGTGTTTTTACAGTCGCTGGTATACTGTATGTAGGTTTGTTTTGGTCTCTCCCCTTTCTTTCTATCTTCAATGATAACTTACACGCAATGACTCTTATAATTTTAGCATAGAAAAGCACACTGGAAGGTTACTGTGCGGAAAAAAAAATTAATAACAATAACAATAATAGTAGTAATAAAAAAAAAAAAAAAAAAAAAAAAAAAAATAATAATAATAATAATAATAATAAATAATAATAATAATAATAATAATAATAATAATACAAGAATAACTGAAGAAATTTGACGAATAACACGTTAATATAATCATAGACACGTGCAAAAAAAGGCGACATAAAAGAATTTAATGCTCTTGCTATGAGGAGAATCACGTATAAAAGAGAATTGTACAGTACAACAAGTCACTTTCAAAGAGCGTCAAGGGTACAGTACAACACGCATTATATGTTGCACCTTGTAACCCAAAAATAAAAATGGGTGTGAACTGTGTGTATTTAATTTCGCCAATAATACCCTCCAGTGAGCAGGGGTGGGTTTGTATAGTTTGGTATATTGAACGGTTGTGGGGTTGGTGGGGGTGGGAGGGGTAGCAGAGAAGGGAGGGGGAGGAAAAGAGGTGAGGAATGTGAGGGTGTTGGTGGTGGTGGTTGGGGGGAAGGTAGCAGAGAAGGGAGGAGGAAAAGAGGAGAGGAGAGGAAAAGGGGAGAGGAGAGGAATGTGGGGGAGAGGACTGTAAGGGAATTGGAATGTAGGGGAGTTGGAATGTGGGGGAGTTGGAATGTGAGGGAGTTGGAATGTGGGGAGTTGGAATGTAAAGGGAGTTGGAATGTGAGGGAGTTGGAATGTGAGGGAGTTGGAATGTGGGGGAGTTAGAATGTAGGGGAGTTGGAATGTAAAGGGAGTTGGAATGTGGGGGAGTTGGAATGTAAATAGGAGTGAATGTGAGTGGGTAGAGGATGAGAGAAAGGTAAATATAATAAGACTAGGGTGAAGGTGAGTGGGAAGGTGAGTGAAAGGACAAAGAACAAGAAGGGTGAGAAGGTGAATGAATGTGAAAGGGGAAAGGAGAGTGAGAGGGGAAAGGAGTGAAAGGGAAAGGAGAGTGAGAGGGGAAAGGAGAGTGAGAGGGGAAAGGAGAGTGAAAGGGAAAGGAGAGTGAGAGGGGAAAGGAGAGTGAGAGGGGAAAGGAGAGTGAGAGGGGAAAGGAGAGTGAGAGGGGAAAGGAGAGTGAGAGGCGAAAGGAGGGTGAGAGGGGAAAGGAGGGTGAGAGGGGAAAGGAGGGTGAGAGGGGAAAGGAGAGTGAGAGGGGAATGAGAGTGAGAGAGATAATGAGAGGAAGACACTCGTACGTGCTAACCTTCTCTTACACCTCTCCACATAATTATTTCCTTCCATTGCTTGTTTGCTCATATATACTCGAATTTCTTTTTCACTCTTTTCGACACGGACATATATATATAAATTTTTTTTCACATGCTATTTCTCTTCCACACACTCCTGCTTCTCTCTCTCTCTTCCATTTTCTCACACACACATACACCTTTTTCTTTCTGGTTCTAACGATCCCACACACTTTTGATCTTTCTTTTCATATCCCCTATCAAACACACACACACACACATTCTCATCTCTTTCTCTCTCTTGCTAACCCTCTCACACTCTCATACTCTTTCATTTCCTTCCCAATCCTATCCAAGTCGAATTTTATGGTCCGCAGAATAGGAGACGTGAGAGAGAGAAAGAGAGAGAGAGAGAGAAAGAGAGAGAGAGAGAGAGAGAGAGAGAGAGAGAGAGAGAGAGAGAGAGAGAGAGAGAGAGAGAGAGAGAGAGAGAGAGAGAGAGAGAGAGAGGTTATTATGTATTGGAAATATCTGTTCATTTTTATTTCAGAATAGATATTATAATTTAAACATTGAAATTGAGCCCAGTTTTTTTTTTTTTTGTGATAAACTCTATTATAATAAGGAAACAAGAGTTACTTATGAACTATTAAATTGCAGCTCGAAGTGCCATTAATTAATTAAGTAAAGCAAAGATATCCACACTTACATCACTGAAAATCATAACATAACATAACATAACATAACATAACTCACAGTCCTGCAGCCATCATCACTGCTCTTTTTAACATCACGGACTATACTATTATATCCATTCTTATCACCGTATTCATTTCTCCACTTGCTTCCTGCCTTTCATTCCTTCCTGCCTCCATTCAGTAACATCCATCCCTCCCTCCCCCCCCCCCTGCCTCCTCCATTCACCAGCTTTCCTTCTTCATTTACTCTCCTTCCTTCGTTCATCACCATCCTTCCTTCCACCCTTCATTTCTCATTTATTTTTCTCCTACCTCAATCACTTATTCCACTTCTTCCTTACATTATTATAATTATTTTCCCCCTACCCTCCTCCACATTACATCTTTCCTTCATCATCGCTTGTCCCCTCTTTCCCTCCTCTTTCATTTTATCTTTTCTCCGCTTTTGCCTTTCTTTCCTTCCTCTTCTCTTCCATCACAATATATACTTCTTCTTCCACCCATCTTCCTCCATCACCTTCCCCTTCTTCCTTTCCTCTCTGTAACCAGGTAAAATAAAGTGATACAAGTGATACAGCAAAGGAAGGGGTCAAGGTGATGATGGATATAAAGAATTAATCAACTAATGGTGAGACGAGGGAAAATGTTGGGTAATCGAAGAGATGGAATTAAACCATTAACCTCAACCCTCTCTCTTTCCTCCAACTCCCTCGTGCATCATTCTCTCTCTCTCTCTCTCTCTCTCTCTCTCTCTCTCTCTCTCTCTCTCTCTCATACACACACACACTCGAGCATACAACCAGCCTAAACTTTCCGCCCCTCGAAATTATGCTTCTAAAAGATTACCCTAAAAACAGATTTATCTCCAGTTGAATCCTGCCCATTAAGATTGTACAGTAGTTCCTTCTCCATTCTGGCCAAACAAACCTTTAATACATACCGGCTGTTATTCCCTATTCAATCCATACCTTTTGTTGTTTCTCTGTACGAATGTTTATCAATCTATCTTTCTGTTTATCCATCTATGTCTGTCTGTCTGTCTGTGAGTCGTTCCCATCTCTAACTCCAGGTGATAAATCCGCCACATTCACCCATACGTCTAATTTATTCTCCCATTTCTCTGTCTCCAACATCCACTGCCTATAGATCAGAGCCTCTCGTTCAAGTCGACCATTCATTATTCCACCTACACTATCTTATTGGGGCTCAGTAGGCAGAGTAAATCTTCCACTCCATTCAGTTTAATTAGATCAAGTAGTTATTTCTCACCATATCTCTCCATCTCAACCTTCAATAATTCTCCTCTTACTCTATGAGCAGTCAGTCCCACCATTAATATTCATACAATCATGGATAGTAGATTATTTAGAGGTACCCAATAAACTAACCTAATCTTTCCTAACTTTAATTAAACTGATAAATTACAACTCAGCACAGCATATAACCTCACTTAATTAATCCTAACCTCACCTACTCAGTCTAACTTAACCTAACTTATATTACTTCTTAATACTCTCACCTATCATTATCATAGTACTTAACCCACCTCAGTACATCGTAAACTAGCCTAGCCTAACCAAACTTAACCTAACCCAAGCTAACCAATCATTGGATCAAGTAGACGTGCCAACAACAACAACACCCAAGATAGCCTATTGTTCCAGGACTCACCAGTTCAATTCAGACATCCAACCACAGCATCATTAATGTCTGCCACCAACGTCACTCACATGTACACACAAACAGACACATGCAAACACTTCACTGCACACACACACACACACACACACACACACACACACGAGCAAACACTTCCCTCCACAAACACATTGACTCCTTTGCACGTCCAGTTTGGTTGAAGGTTCATCATGACAGTCAGACACGTCCTCTTTAACGGGGGAGGATTGTTTGATTGGACTTGTCTTGTTCTTATATATATATATATATATATATATATATATATATATATATATATATATATATATATATATATATATATATATATATATATATATATATATATATATATATATATATCTTTCTCTCTCTCTCAAACATACACACACATATTTTCTTTTTTCTCCCTTTTTCTAGTCCCTTTTCTCACTTTTATTTTCGACCATATATATTTATTGCTCTACTCTCGTCCCTCTCGTTTTCCTTTATGCTCAGTGACCCTTCTCATTTTCCCACTCCTCCCCCGTATTGACCATCTCTTAAAACCCTCTCCTATCCTTCCTATCCAATCCTTTCATAACCCTCTCTCATCCTCCTCAATCCTCTCCCATAATAGCTCTCCAATCCTCCCATAACCCTCAACAAACCTCTATCAACCATCTGCAATTCCCCTCAATCTTCCTCAACCCTCCCATACCCCTCTCCCATTTTCAACCCTCTCCAATCCCCCTCAACCTTCTCCAATCCTCCCTCAACCCTTTCCAATCCTTCCATAACCCTCTCCATCCTTCCCATACCCCTCTCCCATTTTCAACCCTCTCCA